>LUCM01010215.1:0-64107 GCA_008360955.1 Fasciolopsis buskii | reverse complement strand
CCATAAGTATTTCATCTCAATCACTCAGTCATCAACACACAGTAACGACTAGAGAGCATGAGGCGTCTTGTAGTCGTGATTACCTCTCTTATTCTTCTCGATTACACAGCCAAGTTATGGGCGCGAATGGCATGAAACTCTTTTGATGCTTCCAAATTCGGACTGAATTTAGCGGTAGTTTTATGGTATTTTAGAGGTAGATAATACTGATTATTAAACTGTGTTTTCGAAAGCATCTGTTACTCAATTTGTTGTGTTTATCTGCGTCCAATTTTGCATGCTAATGAACAGGTGTTTTATTCACTTTCACAACATTGTGTATTCAGTTAAGATGTGTTCTGTGTCATTCTAGACGGTACGATGAAACGCATACATAAAGTGCGCGACATCATGTCATTAGTAATTGAATGTTGCAAACCGATAATGGGTTTTCAGAGTGCTTTGGCCGTATCTATCTATTATTATACATAATGTTACGATCGGAATCGTGAACTAAAATATTGGATACGCAGACAAGTCTCTATTGAACAGCTGCGTTCACCACAAAGAATCTGATCCGCGCGATAGGCAAATATCGGATAGACTGACGGATTAGTACAAACGCGATTAGACTTATTGCCGCTTCACACATTTAACATTTTAAAAGTCAGTGTTTGTATGTAATTACGAACAGGTTCGATATGCTCTTTGCATTCTTGGTGGATCTTCGTCCCTTATGATAGTATTGGCTTTACAAGGCCACATGCTATTGCACACAATGATCTTTTCTCAAGATGAAGACACTTCTCTTGGTACTTGACCAAGAATATGGTAGTCAAATAACTTTGCTGTATACGCCAAGCATGATCACAGTGGAAGGACCATGCATCATAGTTGCTGAGGCCTACCTTGAAGCTTGGAGTTGCATAGAGCCATATAAGGTCTCACAACTTAGGATAGAGTAACGATCAGGACAACAGTCAATTACCGTCCACCAGCAGTGACCGACAAATCTGGAATTCGAAAATCTGACCCTTTGGGGTGATAGACGCGCAATACACTTGACCGCCACCGGTCGTGCAATGTTAATGTGCACAGGCATTGCGACGGTGAAATTGTAATGTAAAACACGGATTTGACGTTTTCAAAAACCTTGACAACATAGCAGAAATCGATTTCCCGGAACTTTTAGGTACCATATCATACGAGATGAATGTTTGTCTTTAAGACAAACCACAATTGGTGCGATATGTGTGGCGAACACGGTGAACAAACCTCTTGGGTTTGCCATGGAATCTGACTAGTCATAGAAATCGGCCTGTATAGGAGATCAGGTGAATCAAGTGTTGCGAGATCTTATTCAAAGCAATCAGCGTTCACGGGAAACGTATTTTTCAGGTCTTTGATGATATTAGCTTTTAGATATGGCAACCTCGGTATCTGTGTTGTTTTATGAAGAAATAAACCTACCGATTTTTCCCATTCAATGTAGGACAACATAAGGGTGAACACATCAACCTTATCCACATGCAAGATGGGTTCTAACAATGGTTGAAAATTATCACACAATAGAAAACAATAGAAACATCACACAGTTAAGCTTCCGTAACGTTTGCAATTTTCGTCAAAGTCAGAGGGCGACATCAGTACCTCCAATCGCACTGAATAATTTTCACGAAATGCTTCGTTGATGGGTATCTCATGGAATGACCTTTTTCACAAAATGATTTGAATCTGTCAAAGGCATTTGAAATATATTCACATAAATACTAAACTTTAAGGCTTCAACATTACCCTTACAAAAGTTCTATTCCCATCAAACATCGTTTTGTCCTCGTCCACTTTCTTGTTCTCATTTGACCTTTCTGTTGCTTTTGATGACATGCTTTATGCATGAGTGTAGTGGAAAGAGCATATCCCATAACCAATGGGGTTCACTAGAGCGGGAAAAGAGGAAGCGGCAACCATGATGCCGAAACATTGAGTGGCATAGAATCACATAATGTTCCAATAAGTCAAGGTTTTTAAAGAACGAGAAGACAGCAAATTGTTGTCCATCACTAAAGTTACTGCTGGATCTGGGGTTCGAACCTCTGGCGTCCTGTGTGACGGACGTGTGGTCATGTGCATAAGGCCGTAGCATTTGGACATGGAGGTCATGGGTTCTAACCGACAGCGTATGAATACATGCAGTACACTCCATAAACTGTCCGATGCAATAGTGTTCTCCCAAGTCAAAACAATTCGGCCTGATCAAACCTTGTGACCATCAAACGGAAACAATGTTGGACTGAAAATCGGTGTCATTTATCTCTTTGTATATCAGTGTCTACCTTTCAATAACAATCCGATCGAAACAGTTGGCAAGTTGTGAATTCCTCCGAAGCTGGTTTTACAAACTCTCTCTCACTGAAGAGGGCGACTGAACAGTAAATAACTCACAGATTGTTTCACGCAAAAGTTTGAGACTAACAATACGAAATGTTAGTACCCCGCGGAACTGGTTCGCTTCGCATTAGCAGACACAAGTTTCCAAATGGTATGAAGTTACCAGTTCCTCCCTGATAAACAGTGCACATGATAGTCAACTTCTTTATTCGGCCGTTTGTCAATTAACTAAAGAATGCATCAATTAAGTGAATAACTTAGTACAAGGATTTTTATTGTTGCTCCCCTTTTATTCCCTCATGACCTGGTTTTAATGATTAGATCATTTAATCACTGATAGTGACTGTTATACAATTTGCTTATCCTGGTTTTAGTTGGGCGTACTAGTTACAGTTTACTCATACCACGTTTACCTAAATGAAAACAAGCCTGTCGGGCAATCTTGTCCCCAGATATGAACCGTCCTCAATGTCGCAAGACTAAAGTGGCTCTGCTTTTTTGGCCTTAGCTCACCCTACAGCGTATTTTTGTCAGCATGAAGGCTTCTGATTACCATATTCCTAAAATCCAACATAACTGAAAATTATAATTCTTTAGTAACCGTTTGTCTTTATTCGACAGTTAGTAGATCCAAATTTAAACATCAACGAACCATATACGATGGAAAACCATCACTCCGACTGTTGCCTTCTCAAACATATTCTTACAGAGACTGCTAATAACTGACATTTATAAAATTAAAAGCAGACGAATTGGCGTACCAAAAAATACTACAAAAAAGGGAAAATGGCTTAAAGTGATTCTTTTTCAGTAGAAACTGTTATGGATTCTAAAGATGGTAAAGTACTGCATCCTGGAGTTCTTTGGTTTATGCCCAAGTTACTGTTGTATTGCGCAGATTAAACATGAAAAGATATTGCTGTTACTTGTGTGTCGTTTTATCAGAAAGACTGAATGAAAGGTGTGCGTGTTTACTTATTCGTGTTTCCTTATGTTCCAGTCACAAACGGCAAACAAGAAGCAATATAGCTGAATAAATGATGTTGTCGTAAAGGCCTCTTAATTAACCTGATGAACGTCTGCTGAATGAGCTGACCTTACTAATTGCGATAATTATCCCGAATGGTGAAAACCCGTCCGTTCGTGAGAGGATTCCTGTTTGTAAAACGTTACACTGTTCAGAATGAGTAGATTGTGGGTGGAAGCAAGTTCGCCAACACAAGGTCCGAATAGGCAACAAACCAGGAAGAGTAGGAAAGTATAAAACTCGGAGCGTTAATTTGCCATCAAGCACTTGGTTAACACATTATACATTTCCGTATAATCGGAATTGGCGTATGTGCGATTCGCATTCTCTGGATTAACATCTGCCGATCAAGGAGGGATAAACACTCAATGAGTAAGTGTTAAATGTGTAGTATAATAATGAGAGCAGGCTGACACTAGGTGTAATAAAACACGTAATTTACACACCACTCGAAGAAGACATGGACTATGAAACTAGTGATTTACTTATCAGACACCCAAAGGCAGATTCCGGCTCGTTGCAACAGAAACACTTCTTTGGAAAATGAGCTCAATTTTTCAGGGAAGAACACCATAATTTTCCTGCCTTAAAACACTACACGGAAACCCACCCATTGTACCTACGTGATCGAGATTATAAACGATTGGTGCGTTTGCCTAAAAAATAGCATTCAGTTGGCGGTAGATGTGTTTCAAACCATAAAGTTAAATCCAATAGTCAACTGATAGCATCTGTTATTGATTAGCAATATACTGCAAGATCATTTTGGTATGACTTAGACATCATGAGATACAGTGAGTAAACTGATCACTTTGTCGTGTTACCAAAAGCTATATTAATAAGTTTCTGTCGTTCTGTGTTGAATCCGACAATATAAGGTTCGTTATAAGATGCATAGTCTTGAATGAATTCGTAGCAGTATTTAGCGCTTGATTTTAACGTGCCTGTTACGCACTTCGATTTCTTTGTTTGCATTTGTGAACATGACGTGGATTGATAATCACTGTAACATTCACATTAGCAGACACAAGTTTCCCAATGACATTAAATTACGCTTCAGGTGAGATATCGTGTAGCTTTCTCTAAGAATATGAAATAGAATTTCTTGGGCAGCTGACAGGCATTTGAGCGTGATTCACACTTATACCTCCTCGACATCCAAGTTGATAAAAGTTATTGAGAATTTAAAGACAAGGGTAAAATGCAAACCTGTAGGTTGGCGAATATAATAGTGGCACGACTGAAGATTTCTCGATGTGCAGGCTGATTGGATTAATTGCACCATTTGTTCTCTTTTGCTCCGTAACTTATTTAATCTGATCGACACGAATTCGTTCATTTAACTTGCAAGAATGAACGCAAAGTGGTGCCCCTTCCCGATCACGGCAAAGTCGTGTGGGCGCTTCTTCGTGATTTCCCGTTGTATTTCCCAAATTAGGTTTCATTAGCACTAAAAGCAAAATAGTTTACCACTGATATCTACGTTTTCAGATTTTCACCGTTCATACTAATGGCTCAAATTTAATTGCTTCCTTATTTCAATCCTGATCCAGCTTTCCATTCCGAGTGTGTTAACCATCAAAATGAGAAGAATTGAATTGTCGAAGCAGCGTGGTACATGTGCATGTCTGGTTCAATCTATTGCTTCTGTGTGTGTGTGTGTGTGTGTGTGTAAGGGTGTTCGATTGATCGCCCCGGGTTTCGCCAATCGTGTTATTTGCAATGACTTGCATCACTCATGTTGTTTGGCCGTTTCCAGTCTCAGACTAGAGTGTAACAGACCAGTTTGTCTGTTACTATAAACAAAAGCGAATATTGTTTACTTCTCGCTCCCTCAATGCCGGTCCCCTCGGCTGATACTTTGAGCACGAATGCAATTTTCCCAAACAATCGGTCTTTCCCGTTCACTTGCACAGCATTTGTTATAATTAGATCGTGTTTTCTGTGTTTGATTCTCTACTTGAATCGCGTTCAATAACACTGAATGTTAGCAATATCTGTTTTGAATTTATGCATACTATTGCTGTTCGATGCTATCAAAGTGATTATTTCAACAGCGTTTAATTTCTTCAGAGATGAGCACAATAAGGACCGAATCATGTGATAACTAAAAATACAGTAAAATCAGTTGTTCCAAAGCAATGGCATATCAACGAAAATGAAGTCACCTAGTTACGTTTTTCACGGTTAGTAACTGCAATGTGACCAGTCGGGCTGAGGAAACGCCTATCATCGGAAACGAAAAATATAAATGCTATTTTTGTTTGTCTTTGGTGCAGCAAAGGCAATCTGGTTATTAAGTACGAATGTAAATCGACAGATATAGTAGAAGATTGAGTGAAAATAATTGATACCATTCGTGTCGATATGATTAGTCATAAAGAAATACGCTTCGATAGAAACCGAGCCTTTTTGAGGTGAAAAGGTTTATTACAGATAGCTATTAGATTTTGATTTCTGTTTCGGTTCGTCCTGCGTAAAATCATAGAAATCTGTGCGAAAACTAAATGAACCGAGCTCGGTTCGAGAAGCATCGGGAATCAAATGGAAAATCTTTTTCTGCAATAACATGGGAATCCAAATATTTTCCATGTTGTCACAATTTCGATTGCAATTGACAGTATTTCCCAAGACTCAGTTTGTAAGTAAAGTTGGCAAATTCGAAACAGGGAATGTGCCTAACCAACTGAACAGTAGAAAAGCGAACCAGTTCCGCGGGGTACTAACATTTCGTATTGTTAGTCTCAAACTTTTGCGTGAAACAATCTGTGAGTTATTTACTGTTCAGTCGCCCTCTTCAGTGAGAGAGAGTTTGTAAAACCAGCTTCGGAGGAATTCACAACTTGCCAACTGTTTCGATCGGATTGTTATTGAAAGGTAGACACTGATATACAAAGAGATAAATGACACCGATTTTCAGTCCAACATTGTTTCCGTTTGATGGTCACAAGGTTTGATCAGGCCGAATTGTTTTGACTTGGGAGAACACTATTGCATCGGACAGTTTATGGAGTGTACTGCATGTATTCATACGCTGTCGGTTAGAACCCATGACCTCCATGTCCAAATGCTACGGCCTTATGCACATGACCACACGTCCGTCACACAGGACGCCAGAGGTTCGAACCCCAGATCCAGCAGTAACTTTAGTGATGGACAACAATTTGCTGTCTTCTCGTTCTTTAAAAACCTTGACTTATTGGAACATTATGTGATTCTATGCCACTCAATGTTTCGGCATCATGGTTGCCGCTTCCTCTTTTCCCGCTCTAGTGAACCCCATTGGTTATGGGATATGCTCTTTCCACTACACTCATGCATAAAGCATGTCATCAAAAGCAACAGAAAGGTCAAATGAGAACAAGAAAGTGGACGAGGACAAAACGATGTTTGATGGGAATAGAACTTTTGTAAGGGTAATGTTGAAGCCTTAAAGTTTAGTATTTATGTGAATATATTTCAAATGCCTTTGACAGATTCAAATCATTTTGTGAAAAAGGTCATTCCATGAGATACCCATCAACGAAGCATTTCGTGAAAATTATTCAGTGCGATTGGAGGTACTGATGTCGCCCTCTGACTTTGACGAAAATTGCAAACGTTACGGAAGCTTAACTGTGTGATGTTTCTATTGTTTTCTATTGTGTGATAATTTTCAACCATTGTTAGAACCCATCTTGCATGTGGATAAGGTTGATGTGTTCACCCTTATGTTGTCCTACATTGAATGGGAAAAATCGGTAGGTTTATTTCTTCATAAAACAACACAGATACCGAGGTTGCCATATCTAAAAGCTAATATCATCAAAGACCTGAAAAATACGTTTCCCGTGAACGCTGATTGCTTTGAATAAGATCTCGCAACACTTGATTCACCTGATCTCCTATACAGGCCGATTTCTATGACTAGTCAGATTCCATGGCAAACCCAAGAGGTTTGTTCACCGTGTTCGCCACACATATCGCACCAATTGTGGTTTGTCTTAAAGACAAACATTCATCTCGTATGATATGGTACCTAAAAGTTCCGGGAAATCGATTTCTGCTATGTTGTCAAGGTTTTTGAAAACGTCAAATCCGTGTTTTACATTACAATTTCACCGTCGCAATGCCTGTGCACATTAACATTGCACGACCGGTGGCGGTCAAGTGTATTGCGCGTCTATCACCCCAAAGGGTCAGATTTTCGAATTCCAGATTTGTCGGTCACTGCTTAGGTGACCCGAGTAATTGACTGTTTTGTCCTGATCGTTCTCTATCCGAAGTTAGTGAGACCTTTTGCTCTATGCAAACTTCCAAGCTTCAAGGTAGGCTCAAGCACATTGAGCATGGTCCTTCCACTGTATTCCTGCTTGGCGCTACTTACAGCAACAGTGTATTTGACTACCATTATTCTTTGTCAAGTACCAATGAGAAGGTCTCTCATCTTGGAGAAAAGAACATGTGTGCAATAGCATGTGGCCTTGTAAAGCCAATACTATCATAATATTCATCAAATCACTCAGCATCAACCACAGTACCCTAGAGAGCATGACGTCTGTGTCGTGATACTACTTTCTCGATTCACAGCCAGTTTGGGCGCGATGGGCATGAAATTTTGATGCTTCCAAATCGGACTGAATCAGCGGTAGTTTATCGCGTTTTTAGAGGATAGATAACCATGATGATTATTTACTGTTTTTCGAGCATTTATCAATGTGTATATCGGTCCCAACTTTTGCATCAGCTTATGAAACACCGGTAGTTTTATTCACTTCACAAGAATTGGTAATCAGTTAAGATGGTTCTGTGTCCCATTTCTTAGACGGGGACGGATTGATGACAGGGGGCCAATACATAAATGCGCGATATTGTCTTAGTAAGAATGATGCAAACCATCAATGGTTTTCAAGTGCTTTGCCGTATACTATCATTTTATACATAATTTACTCGGAATTGACTATCAATATGTACCACAACTCTCTGGGGGAGGTTGAACCAGCTGCAGTTCATCACAAATTCTAACCCGATACAAAATCGGATAGACTACGGATTAGTACAACGCGATTTAGACTTATTGCCCTTCACACATTTACCATTATTAAAACTGCAGTGTTATCGTATCTTATAAGGATTCGTATGCTCTGATTCTTGGGGATCTTCGTCCTCTTGACATTACCCGATAAGTATTTCCATCTTAGCCCCAAGCTCATCTATTGACCTCCCACGAAAACAGTCTACTGATGTTACGCCAAAATCACCTCCCAATGTCATTAGTGCATAAGTCACTTTTCGGTTGAAAATGATTACCATATAACTTAGAGGGTAAACGTCTTTTCCATAAAGCCAGTTGCGCTTGGGAAAAAATTACAAGAGTATAAAAGCTAAAGCACTAAATCTTAAGTTCATGTTTCTCCTAATCTACGAACCGACGGTCCGTTGACTTCACCTCATTGGACCACCTCCAAACTGTCAGGAATGGATACACTATCAAAAGAAGTTTCTAATTCCACGGAGCCGATAATGATAAAAGCTTTTCTTTCTGTGGACATGGATGATGCCCTCGAGTTCCTGAATTTAATTCACCGATATTTCGACCTATATCAACCCACATACGTTTTAGCCTGTTCTCGCTTACCGTGCCTTTTGTTCCCCCCTGGGCAACCGCCGGCAAAAGACGAGAAATCATCCGAGAATGGGGCCACCAACCTCGGCCATGAGACCAAATGATCCGGCCGGCCAAAACAACAACAACAAAACAAACAACAAAAAACGAAACACAACAAAAAAACAAAAACAAACACCAAAAAAAAAAAAAAAAAAACCGCAAAAAAAACCAAAAAACCATACAAAAAAAAAAAAAAAAAAAAAAGAAAAAACATCAATTGTTGAGATAATATCGAAAAAAAAAAAAACATAGTAACAAAGATATATGTTAAAAACAAAAAAACAGCAAAAAAACAAAAACAAAAAAAACAAAAAACAAAAAAAAAGAAATAAAACAAATCAAAAAAACAAAACCAAAACACACCACACGCAAAAAACAGGAAAAAAAGCGACAAAATAAAACAACAAACCAGGCGTGTCTCAACCACCGTCATGATTCCCACTTTAACCATACTCTTTGCTCCTTCTGCCGAGCCATAGAGCCCTAACTAATTAGCAAGATTCACTGCATTCCTCAGTGTTCAAATCCACCGTCTATTACGACTTACACTGTGGACTTAGGTCGTATCACTTTCAGATTCACGCGAAAAATCTATTAGGAGCATCCACGACGGCATAATCATAATTATACAGTGGCTCATCAACGACTCTGTAAATCTGAGATAAATACATCCTTGATTATTATTTTCTGAACCCCATCTCAAGGCAAAATAGTATCCTACAGAAGCTCCACTATTTTTAGTTTATCTTACGTACTCTGTCATGGCTCCTATATGCTACTTTACCGGGCTTATTTAAACAAGATTACGAAGGAAAATGCTTGAATTTTTTCCAAATCTTAATAATCATGGTACTTTTTAGTCCTGTTATATCTTTCATCTCCGCATCAGAGTAGCACATCTGATCCACTGACTGAGTTCTCTGGCAATGCCGCTATATGCAAACCGTATGCATCCATTGATGCATCTTTAGACATTCAGAAAATATGTGCAGCTCCTCAGAATGGGTGCATTTCCAACAACCAGTCCGAAATGTACCCCTAAGCATCTTCCCCTCTATTCTCTTATGCTTTCTCTGCAAGCTCTCTGTATCCTTTGCATGTTATTACTTAGAAAGTGAGTCTGTTAAGGCAACTTGAGGTCTGTTCTGTCTTCTAACCTTCATAACTCGCTCCGTTCATTCGACTCCTGTATGCGAACCGCGCCACCTAGTTTTCCGAAATCAAGGCCTGGCTGATGTTCTGTTCTAACGATATATCCTGTTTATGCCTTGTTTCTAAATGCATCTTACGACTTTTCCTCCATCTTCTCTCTACCGTCCTAGATGCCAAAGTAAACTGTTTAAGACGTCATTGTCGCATGGTCTTTTTGACTAAGTGTTCTTTCCTCCACTTGTCTACTTGAATGATGCTCGTATACGCGACGGTTCTTAACTTCAATGCATACTCGTGAAGTGGGACTGAAAATCTCGTAAATCTCTCCACGGCCTACATAAATATCTTAATTATGTCAACTCATCAGTGGGACCTCAGAAAAGTGCGATGCTTTTCCGCATCATGCAACCTGAAAAACCTCTGCAAAATTTTCTTTCTACTTTAGTCAGCGTTTGAATGAACAAATACTGACGTTTTCAAGCTACGTAGCCAACTATCTAGAAACATTTATCTTCTATATGCATATTTAACATCGTTATTATCATACGACTGTGCAAATAAAAAGTGATTCCATGCTTGTTAACGTTAAAAAATTGATTAGATAACAGAACAGGCAAAAGGACATTAATAGTGACGTCTAAGCGAAACTTGTCTTCAACGTGGAGCTAAACTTAACTGCCTGCATTCGGCATAACATTACGATTTGACTAAGTTCATAGGAAACTAAGACATAGATTAACCACGTCACACTTCACCGGAGGAACCGAACTGTGGTGAAAGTTGACCATAGACTCCAACCCGATTTGTCTTTTGACAGTACAGCTCTTTGTGTATCGACGTGTACTTCTCAGTTATCCATTCTTCACTAAATGCTTCTGAAATTCAGCTAAATTTAGCGCGAATTCCCAAGAACACCATAACTGCAAACGATTCGAACTTGTAATGGAATTGTAACAGCTGTCGAAGAAGAAAGATTTGATCGATTCTTTGGGGGAGCAGAATTCAGCTTGAGACTGGCAAGGGCGTTCACAGATTGAGAACTTGCATGATAGAGCTTTAGGTCCACTACTAACCAGCTTCATACCACTAACTTCAAATGAAGCTGACAAACGGTCATGAGAGCCCCGAGTGCGTGCAGTGTTCTGCAGCTTACATTTTCCTGTAGGGGTCGCCCCACGAAAGTACCCACAGCTGAGAGAGGCCGACAATGGAAACCACTCCACCGTGCTTAAATATGTTACCACGATCGCACAGAAAAACGCGGGTATTTGTGGATAGCCGAACAATCAACTTCACACATCATTTTGTTGACGCCAATCGCTGTCCTACCGGTCAATTGGAAGTGATTAAACAGGTTGCAGGGGATTGACTCAGAGACAACCTATTTCATGAAACTTTAAGAAGAATTGGATTGGGTCATAAAATAAATGACAGAGTGCGAGTCTCGGATGTGAACACGCTGAATGGAGCATGCCATGATGACAAGAATGTCCAGTATAAATAATAGGAGCCCTTGTTGTTTTAAAAGTATCAGCCTTTGCACTTTGAATGTGACATGTTTGAGAAACCACAGTTAACTAAGGAGAGCACCATCCGGAGATGCCAAATTCGGTGAGAATTGAACACTGTACAAGGAAACACATCAGTATATCTGAACTGAATATTCCTCATAAACACTAGTTTCTGGGTACATGAGAGACTGTGTACATTACGAGAGTGCGGGCGTATTTGATTGAAGACTCACCCTAAAAAGAATAGCTAGGTGTTTGAATAATGCTTATCATGATCAACTGATTCGTGGACTTCTCCCTTTCTAGCCAAACACCACCCGTAAATTCAATGTTGTAAACTTTGGAAGAAAGTTTTTGTACATAATTACTCCGGCGCTTCACTTTACCTTGGCCACCATCTCAGACCACAAGATTTAGCAAACTATATCCATTTTGTTATGTCCACGACTAACTTTAGTTAACGGCAAGGACATTTCTTATTTCAGAACGGTGAGCAAAACTGAGCACAACTAATGATGAAACGTACATTCTTAAAATCAGGCGTTTAGTTGCTTATCCGATTTGTAAATAATTTAGTTAGCAAATTCACCACATCATCCCGGCTGCCTAATTACGCTTACCGGGTAAATAATTAGAGAGGAGGACAGATAAATGGACCAAAAGATAGGCATACACCCCTTTGGGTAGGAAAACACGTGGAAATGGAAGCCAAGTCAGAAAAGCAGACAGGCAGGCAGATTAGCATTTCATATCGAGTGCACTGTCAAACAAAAATTGATAATTAGAAACTAATCATAATGTCGATGACAGTTCTTTCACGTCCATCGTATGGAATCACTTTTCCACCATAGTTTGTGCATGCAAATTGATAGTGAAACGATTAGAACTGAACGAACAACGACAGGTAGATCTATGACATATGAATAAGGATTTCAAACGAGATGCTAGGCGGCCACAGTTGTCGAGATGATCAAGGAACGGAGCCATCTCCGCATAGTTCCGTCTTATTCTGGCTTGCCCTCCGCGGTCTCTGCAGCGGTCAAATTAACGTTGCTCACTGTAGCAAGCTGTGACGGTTGTCCGGTCTTAAAAACGTGGGAAAAAAGGGAAAAACAAACGTTTTGGTACTCCAAGCTGGTAACAATGAATCAGAGATTTTCTTGTTTATAAAGGACATTCGTACGATTTCCTTTTGCATACAATAATCCCAAAGCCGGGTGATTTGGTCGCAAACATGTCAAAAACGATCGAGGTGAGATGCCCAATGCATAGGAAATAGTTTTTTTTCTTTTCATTTCCACCTGCAGTAACTTTACATCCGTGTTTGACATTGACCACAGAATGTAGTGTAACCAAATATGTTTTCAAGAAGCTAAATTTGAAATCACAAAAGTCCCAAATTCATCAGCAAAACCCATAAAAAGTAATTTTTTTCAAACATTAGATTCAGCGAATATGAGGAACTAAAATGCCAACTATTCCGGCTAAACAGTCATTTTCCCTTTCTTTTCGTTGACAACATAGTTCTCACTAAAATTAGAAGACCACTAAAATTTTCACCCTAATTGAATGTAAAATTTTAAACACCAGCTAACATGGCATACATTGTCCCAACCCATTTAATGAAACCTGCATAATGGAAGGCTCCCTTCAAGTGAATTGCCATGGCCAAAATAGTTTAGTCAAATGAAAAAATAGTTAGCGGTACCAGAGAAGACTGAAATTCCAAATTAAAGTACTGCAATTAGGGAACAAAATCGCACGTTTGTCATAGGTAAACAACAGTGGGGAGCTACAGACTTAAACTGAAGTATTCAATTGCCTTGATTGTTTGAACCAACAAGTCAGAAGGCAAAGTAGTATTTCATGGAGAAATCCTTTGTACATTCGAAACAAACAAACAGAACATTGGTAATTATGAAAGCAACTAGGAGATTCAGTTGGGTTTTATGCGGATTGGTGTTGAGATGGTGTCAGTGCGTGTTTCTGTATGGCTGTCTAGATCACGAATAGACCAAGGATAGAGATCATGCAATTCTGGACACAAAAGATAAGCCTATTGTGGGCGGTCGATAATGTCCGCAGAAATCTTAGCCAGTGTTTTCCGTAAGCTACCAACGAGAGTAGACGAAAGGAATGTCTCTCGCAGTAAAACAGCTTTCGGAATTGTTCTTGCACAGATGTAAAGTCTACCAGAGGCTGTTGTACGTTTTAGTTTCTACTTTGTCCTGGGTGATTATTTGAATGGTTTTAGGCGAATTTCGGTAACCCATCGGAAATTCAGTTGAATAGAATAACATCCATGCGCAGGAACCCAGTGGGAAAACGCTAAGCTGAGCATTTTTCATTTTCGAAAGTGAAAATTGCTTCATCGATGGCATAGCACTGAGATTCGTAAAATTGTGTTTCGAGGTGTCAGCTGAAAAATTAAACCAAACTGATGGATCTTGACAATAATAGACAGTAAATGAACTTAAGACCAGCGAAAAGTAACCCTAAATGAAACAGGGTCTGAAAACGCAATATACAGCTAACAAACAAAATCAACTAAATTTTCTAGGCATCATTATCCATGATTCTTCAGGACATCTGTTACCATTTCATAACCAAATTATATCGATGTAGAAATTTAAAAGAAGCAGAGTAACAAATAGCAAAAGTGAATACAAAACTAAATGGATCAAATGTAAGTCCGTGGCTAAGATTGGCGCCTCACTTTGCCCTCTGTTGTTCCTGAAACTCTGAAGGGCTGTAGTGTGCATCTGAATCAGAAACATATCACGTAATTGCCAACCATGCCCGTCGACTAAGACGTTTGTGCTCGGGCGTCTCATTTGATTCCTGTTGTTCTAGGTGGGGGGAGAATGTGTTTGAAAGGCTAACCATGCGTAAGGTTATTTGCGAGTGAAGTTGGAACAACGTTTTGGTCAAAACCGAATCCAAATTTGATGGCCGTACTAGAAATTAGTGGCAAAGTCCGGAAGTACCATTACACATCATGATAGAATTGTCAGGACTATGTGTGCACAATTTAAGATTTTTTTCGCTCTATTTACACAGAAACCTATTTAGTTTCGACTACAGCCTTAGTCACTTTTCACTGATACCGGGGGTTGTGCACTTTCCTGGTAGCAGGTCAGTGTCCAGCAATAACAGATCGTGGGCAGTCCGCGTGAGAATCAAACCTGCTTCCGACTTTGTCAGTGCTGTACCAACTACGTCTTCCATATGCGACAAACTTTAGAAAATACACATGCGACCGATACCTAACGTGATGTGAAAGAAGCATTCGACTCAACATTTTGTGCAGTTCTGGGGCAATTCCACTAATTAAATGAACCCCCGAAGAAATCCGATCCTTATATCGAAACAGCCGAAGCCGAGTTCGTTCTCCTACCCGTCCTCAATCCGAGTTCATTGAGAGAAGTAGTGTTAGTCAGGATTGGTCCTTTTCATCTTTTCTTTTCAACTTTGTCACTGCGATGTCAATGAAGATCGCCTATGTTCAGGCGAGAACGGTGGCAGTGAGATTTGCTCAGACAGTAAATTGTCAAACTTCGAATACACAGACGATGTTGTGTCTCTAAATGGACATGTTCAAGCTGCAAGCTTTTCTCCATTTTTTCGATTGTAGTGTCGCTCTGCTTGTTACGGTTTTCGCACCTTCGAAGCATAAGATGTTACTGTGGGACTGAAATAGCGCAAAACCGAATCTTTTTTGAGATAAGTGGTATCTGAAGAAAGAGATTACGCTCTGTTTTATGGTTGGTGATATTTTACCCAGGAGTCGTATATGGATGAACATAACACGATCATGCAGACTGCGTAGATGCGAAGTCTGCTTATGGATCAGACGTTAAGTTCACTTTTAGATATCAAATCGGTCATACTAAGTAGAACAAAAACAAAGTCAGTGAGAATAAGACATGTTCAAAGACTGTCAATGTTTGAACAACGGTGTCTTTTCACTATTGAAGAACAAAATGGACGGATTTTATTAGCAGTCCTGAGACCAGAAGCAGGGTGTTAAGTCACAGAGCTCAGTCTACTGAATATCCGTTAAATTTGAATAAGATAAAATGGGTTGGAAGCGACGTACGCATATACGCAGATCAAACATCCTGTTATACGCTGTTTTCTCGAGGCAAGTAGAGCCCGGAAGATGGACCAAGGTGGCTAGCCCATCGCTCGGTGAAGAAGTGTTGCCATTCCAATCATCAAGTTACCCCGAAAAGATAGAGTTAGATTGCGGCTATGGGGGTCCTCAATTCAGTGGCTAGTGGCTTTGGTCGATATGATCAAACGTGACAGTCACCCGTGTTCTTGAATCAGAAACTTCATTCCTCCACTATAGTCGACCTGTCTTATGACATTTCGGATTTTCTTCGAATTTTACTCAATCGTGCTAGTTAGCATCTAAAACGGGAGCATCCTCGCACAAATTCGATGCTTACGCAAACTGAAATGAACAGATAGCGATCCAAACTTTGACCAACAAAATCTAAGCGCAACATTCTCTCTATTTCATGCTATGAGAATACCTACGGCCACTTCCCAGTTTGTCTTCCCTAGCTCCAGTTAAAACGCAGCTGTTATTGTGTAAGGCCATGTTTACCACAATCAATTTTTACACATCAGACATTTTTCAGACTCGCCCAGCTAGTTTCGAATGGCACATTTTTGTAGTATTTTCTCGTGTAAGCGTTTTTCATCCACTATATAGACTGCAACGCAGTACTCGCAAACATTGTCCGAATTTCCACAGTGACTGTCAGCTTTGTTTAATCTATTGTGAGGAATAGAAATTTTCGCGGTATTATTGAAAACGAGGCAACCTCTTTCTTCACAGTTAAACGGTAACGGCACGAATATCGTCCGCTAGAAAAAAAAAACAAACTTCAGATAAACTACGTTATTCAGTTTACCTTCTTCTTTGGTGGACAACAACATAGCAAGAATGGGATCCTTCTTTCCAATTCAGCACGAAACTTCGGGTGACGAAGAGCGTACACAAATGGATTGTATACAGTAGCTGATTTGGCGAAAAATACCGGAAGCTCTGACATGAACGGTGTCATCGCAGGTAGTTGGCCAATCAACGCCATGAAACAGACTGTGGCATACGGTGTCCAAGACATTAGGAAAAAACAAATCAAAATGACAGAGGTCTTTGCCGCCTCGATATCAGCTTTCTTGTCGCCTAAATCAATTGAAAAGTGACGTCAATTTCAGTGACATTATTTGAGTTTATTTATTACTTGTAACATTTATTGTCACAAATCAAATCAGCACCTCAAAGGAGGATATGTAGACCTGAAACAGTAGATTTCACCTTATGTACCGCGCCACCAGAGTTGCCGCCACATGGAAGTCAGAATTGATCAACATACGCCTAAATTTTTGATCTTTAGATAAATACGGCAAAGTAAATTTTCAAAGATTGTATTATTATCTCCAGGATCCCCAGAAATGCCTTTGGAACTTTATGTTGTAAAAAGATCTGATTTGTTTTGATCAGCTGCTCAGACAGTTCGTCAATCGCACCCATCTCGCGGGAGACTCACCAAAGTCCAGTAACATCGTGGTAATTTCGGGTTGAGCTTGGTAGTTCACTGTTTTAATAATCCATTTTGTCGATCGCTTCGGAGGGCATTACCAACGTGCAATGCAGTCATGATGTTTTCCCAATGAACGTTTATCTGATTCTTAACCTAATTTGCTCTTGGCAAAGCTGAATTGCTGAGCAACCTGTCATAATGTGTTCTGATTACTCCTCGATAAGTTTTTTCACACTTTTGCAAGGTGATAAGTGTAAACTTTTCCATCTTTATTTTCTACCCCCATGTTTTCGATTGAAATGCGACATTTTTAATACACAAAAGTTCATACAATACAATACACTATTCAGTAAATCCAACCACCGATGCCGCATTGTGTGTCCAGGGATATGCGTTTGTCAATAACACAGCCGTTCTATTCCTAGTTTGTACACTAAACAACATCCAAAAGAACGAAAATATGAGCCTCATTACAAAACAACTGATTGTTTTCTCGCACAAATTTCATCCACTGATTCCACGTGGATTAGAGAATGATGGACGGCTTGATCAGAACAGTTCGGAACAATACAGCTGAAACGAACATTGTGCAGCTAGGTATTGCAGGAGTATAAAAACTAAAGCTAGCGAATCTCTAACGAAAAATCAGTGAGAAACAGTGAATAAGACCGAAAGTCGGCATTCACGGTCACCACTAAAATAGAAGTGTTTGAAGGCGGCATTCGGGAAGGTGACATTCGGCCATTTTCGAACTGGCATTAAAATGAATGTTAAATCATTTTTAAATTAAATATCCTACCATGTTTGGGGATTGACTGTTCTCAGGGGAAATGTGTAATGAAGGGGATAACCACTGCTGATTATCTTAGGGTATACATAATAAACAAGAAATGGATAGAGCTCAAAGACGACGAACTTTTTTATTTTCCTACCCATTCAAGAGTGTTCAAAAGATTGAAATACACACGCTTCGACTTATGGAAGGTCGACTGGAGTCTATAAAGAAAGGTCAGAGGAAGTAATGTAAGCCCTGAGGTAAATAGACGGTGAAAGATGGTAATTTGGTGTAGAAGTAAAATATTCGCCCAGTGACCACGAGAAAGTCAGTTCGAACATCATCAGAGGTGGTATTCGTGAACAAGTACGGTCTTAATTGTTCATCGTACACAAGTATAAAATAACACAGAAGTGGGAATGATCTCATCAACAAATGGAAGATGGGGAGTGGCACGACTTCCCTTCTAAAACTACTGTCGATAAAACGCATCCCACGTAATCCAGACAGTCTGAATGGTAAAGTAATAACGAAAAAGGGTGGCGAACAACATGACACGATTGTTTTCGTTTACTTATTATTAGACAACAATGTAAACCAGTCACGGTCATATAAAAGAATATTTTTGATAGCTGTACGGAATAAGATGCCATGTTCAGTGATATAATTAGTATAGCGGAATTTTTAACTGTTAGTGGCAGTCAACGTATTGGTTGTTTGCGTTCATTGATTCAGTGATTTAATTTTTGATTAACCAAATGGAAAAAGTAGGATTCGATATGAAACTTGGGAATACATCTTCGAGTTACACCGACAAAATAGGATTCTGCGGTGTGGGCAACCGCAATGTTTTCAGTTCTCATAACCAATAAACATGCAGAAACGTGCCGCAGTTTCAGTCGCTTTCTCGCACCATCGAATAAATTTCGAAGAAAAATCAAAGTGGCACAAGACTGAAGAAGTATACAGAAGCAAGAAAGTTTGGATTACGAGAACATGACAAACAGACATATAGACTAGTCTTCAACCATCCCATGGACCCAAAATCCAGCAATCTAACTCGATCTATTCGGGACAGTCTGACTGTTGCAGAATTTACACTTTTCGCAGTGCAACTAACTAACTAACTTCAATCATCTTCCAGTTTCTACGTGCCTCGCGAAAATAACGTATGATGAAGGATTTAGATTTGCTTCCAACCGACTTTACCCTATTCACATTCAGTATCTCTTCTTCTCAGTGACCGATTGCGCTAGGCCTAACCTCAAAGTTGCTAAGGTAATTATCCCATCGATGTTCAGACATTGACCGCATTTGATTATCCTCTGTCCGCCATATTTCTTACCTTCATATTGGTGACCGCTACAGTTTAACCTCAATAAGTGAATTTCAAGCAGATTTCATAGATGTTCCAAGTTGATGAACGTTAATCTCACAGACTGTATACATGAATACGCTAAAAGCCAGCCAGTAGAATAACAAAACTTATCTAATTCGCCTGACTCCTCCTTTTCAAGCACAGCTTCCTAATTCTACAATTCCTAGGTGGAAACTGCATCCTAATCACGACTGTACTGGCGCTAAGATTGTTGAAAAACAACTGCACTACCATGACAGTGAATCGACGCTCATTCCAGCATTCACAACACCCTTTATTTGAGGTACCGTACTAAATATCATTCTTCCTATGCCGGAACCATGGAGAATGCCGTGAATAACTGTGACGTGATAGGACTATCTGGCAGTAGCATCAACAGAAGGCTAGACTACAATTCTTAAACCTGAGTCAACTTTACTGGAAGGTGTTCGAAGTTTTAAAACTAATTTACGTAGGGCAACAAGTCGCCCTAGCAAGAACCATGGAAACTTTAAATTCGGACATGCACTGCGTCTCCAAGACGGTCATAAAGGATCTGACTTATTTAATTAGCTTTTGCAGTGGGTCAGATGACTTTATTTCTAGGGCTCTCTGCCATGTGTAGTTTGTTTGTACGGTTCTGCAACTGCCAATCGTAATCCACCGTTCTGGATGTCTATGCCACCACTGAATCCAGCCTTCTTGTGCCTAAAAAGGAAATCACACCAATCCTTCGAAACTTGTTCCTTTTTCTAGGTTAATCTGAGTAGTCAGAGCAGTCACATTTGCCCCTTGTACTAAAAATTTACCGTCATCCTTAAAAACGGACGGGCAAAGCACATCTTGACCAGCGGAAATAGATCTTTCTGATGACCCCCATTACTGATTGTGGACTTCTATTTTCCTGTACTTTTTGGCTTGAAGACACAATTAAAAGGATCCGCTTGGAGGTGGATCAACGGAGCTGCTTCATAAGATGCTCCAACCAACGCGGTGGATTACAACCTTGACAGAAAGTCTGTAAGCTCTGGGATTCTTTCATCAATAATTACACCTGGTTTTCATTGACCAGTAACTTCTTTCAACCGGTATCGTCCACAACTATAGCCAATGACCGCAACATTTTTCAATTTATCCAGTTTCTTGCCTACTACTACTTTCAATCGTTTCGCAGACTCACTATCAGTTGGTGTTTCACAGAATTTTGCATCTCAGTTAATGTGAAATTCTGAGGGAACTGGTGTGTGTATCTAGCAGAACAAAGGACCTCGAGAGTATCAATGGGACTCACGCGACCTATACTTTCGCGTGTCCTTTGACTGGCTGTGCCAAAATTATGTGTCATCCTATTTTCGTTATTTTCTTGCCGGGTTATTGGTTCAATTATGCTCTCCGTTCGCCGCTGCAAGCTCTCTGAATTATTGTTGTTTGAAAACGTATTGCTTCTTAACGTGGACTAGAATCACGTATTGCTGCACTTCAAAGAGCTTATCCATCTAAAATAGCCACAAGAGCTGGCTGGCAGGTAGCGCTTAAATGTACCCTTTCCATCAAGATGTCCATTCCGGCTTTGTTGAGTACCAAAATCCGCTCACTATTTAAGAACTTTCCCTCGCACTTCAATGACCAATCGATGTTCACACTTGCCTAATCTGCAAACAAGAATCGTAGCTGAACCCGGATATCACTGATTCACTCTTGTGGATAGACAGCTTCAGACTCCATCGGCAGGACAGAGTTTCGAACAAGAGGAAGAGTGGAGGCGGTGTTGCAACATGCATAAACTCCTTCTGGTCCGGCAAGTCCGAAGTTATGTATACGCACTCGCTAAATGGTCAGCCTTCCATTCCTCCAGGCAAACAAATCGAAAACGAGTTCGTCTCCATTACTTTTCACACAACAGTCTTATTCTTCTTCTTCAGAATCCCCTTTCACTCGCATCTGCCTGTTTCTCTTTTGAACCCCTGACCAATGACAATGTCAGGCTTTTCACACGGATGGCCAACGCGATCGTTGATATCTGCTGTCCCTTAGAAACACTATTCGTCTCAAATAGCCGAATCCCCACCCAGAAATTAAAATCTCTAAGAAGACACAAGGAGCACTTCTGCAATTCCCGTAATAACTCAGGCGTGCGGTATATTTCCAATCTAATGAAAGCTGAAATCAAACGCATCTACACTACATTCGCCAGCCAACTGTTGAGTGGTAACAACAATCGAATCCTATGGCAAAGCATTTGACTGTTGTGTGAGAAGTAAAAGAAACATGCGAAATCTTCTGCGGATGTCGACAGCATCAGTCATGGTTTCATCCATGCATCCACTTATACCCGGGTCATATGTGGACATGGTGATGATATGACAGTTACAAGTTTCTCTAGGGAGGAGGTGCTCGACCTTCTCTGCACCTCTAAAATTACCACAGGGGTTGGTCCTGACATTTTGTCCTCCGCTGTTTTAATGCATGGTGCTATGCCTCAGACCGATGCATTTACTTTTCTGATTAACTCATCATTAAGGTTGCCTTCTATCTCTGACTGCTGGAGACCCGTCACTATCATTCCCATCCTAAAATCTGGCAGTTATACTGCTTTAGCAAAACGTTTCCAACCCATCGCCTTAAGATCTGGTCTTAAACTGACGAAGCGTGTTATACTTAAGCGCCTGCGTGCTTCTGTGTATCCTCCTGACGACCCTTTTCAGTTTGCCTATAAATCTAACAGGTCCACTTTGGATGCTGTCGCCTCCCTCATTCACCACATTTGTAAGTCCTTAAATGCATCGGCGAAATCCGTGCGTTACACCTTTCCAGACAATCCATTGGCATTTGATTCGATCCCACGGTCTCTTCTACTTCGCAACCTGGGAACATCTGGTTGTCCCAGATCTTCAGTAGCATGGCTGTCTGATTACTCTACAAACCGAATCCTGTAGACACGAATGGATGGTAAAGTTTCGAAACCGTTGAGTAACAACTCAGGAGTGCTACAGGGTGCTGCTGTTTCACCGTTTCTCTTTCCTACTTGCATCAGCGATTTATCAACTAGCTCACCCTGTCATGTTTAAGTATGCTGATGATATTGCCCTCCCTCAAATTCATCAACACAGAAGGTAAAGCAAAGATTGAGCTTGATCGGTGTCCTTATTGAATATATATTTAGAATCATAATTAATCGTTTCGACGATGCGCGTGCTCATTCACGCATTCGTAGTACGCCGTATGGTCTTCTTCCACATGTTAGTTACGAATTGGGCTGTTTCCGTATGTTGATTCTGCCTAATATGTATCCTAAACAAGCCTGTCGACCCTCAAAAAGAGGTTACTAAGTCTCCGTTGCTGTGCCCAAAAGGAAGTGCAGACAAACCGGAAATTTCTCGCCTCTCGATTGAGACAATTAGCCTGAATTTGGCCCATTTACCTCAGAGACCTGCTGCATCAAAGGATTTTAAAGGAGAAACATTTGACCTGGTAAGAGGCGCATGTCCATCACGGTGAGGTAGAACATCAGTGATCTCCACATAGCACGGATGAAAGAACTCAGCTGGTTTGTCCCCCACCCCACCTCTCAACTGGGAACGAGTTGGGTGAAAAAGACGGTACAGTTCCTAAACTGCATTGTTTAGTTAGAAAAATCGAGAATTCAAAACAGCTGATGTGATAAAGCCGAGGGTAGCATTCCACAGTCGAAACCAGAAAAACATCTATTTTTCTGCAGCAATAAATATTCATAATTTTGTTGTTAGATTGTCGTCACTGCGCCATTAATTAATAACTTCATAATGCGGACAATAGTCCAAATTAGAGACTTACGGTGACTAACTCAACATATCAGTTTGCTTGCTTTGGTCATTTCATTAACAAAATGCCTTAATAAAAATACGAAAATTTTCAGCTTTGGCTTATAAAAGGCACCATCTCAATCACAAAGACTCGAGCGCAAGCACTCCAGAACAATGCATCACTAGCTGCGTAAAGCGGTCCCCGATGTGCCCTTTGGCTTCGGAATTTTACACGAATGACTACCACGTTCACCAGATATCACTCCCTGAGATTTCATTCACGGAAACCCTTGAAAAGCGTTTGCTGTTCCAAAGAGCCATAAACGATACAGCAAGCGAAAATGGCCATTTTGGACGGGCGCCATTAGTCTGAGCCTGATGATCTCATTCGAAATTGTTTATATACGAACAAAACTCTGAATAGGATGATGAACATGCGTTGCAAAATCTTGAACTACGCCTGGAAACTTCTTATAATGTAATGACTTGTCGGTAAATTCAAGTTAACCACGGTTGTCGGTGTGCAACAATTGACTTTAATATCTAAGATAAATCTGTGAATTACAATCCTAAGGGGAATGGTCGAACATTCTGAGATGAATGTGTGAAAATTAGGACATCAGTCCATTGAGCTTTTACGCCTATCGTTAACCAGAAATATGATGTTTTAATAATTCAAATACAGAACATTTGTCATAACAAAGCGACTGTTGTAGTGAACTACAGCTGCTGAGAACCTAAGGCTTGAGTGCGGTAGTTGTCCCATGATCCCAACAAGCGTACCGGCCTGTTATTGTTCTTTCATCTCACATGGATACGAAAACGAACCTGCTGCAAGAATATTATGCAACACTATATGGTAAGGATGACTTATATTTGTTCTCGTTACATTTCGGATTGAGCTTTCTGTGGAGCTTTGATAGAAATTCCAATATCTTGGCCAAATTCGCTAGCCCGTGGTTTATGTTTTATGGTGACTAGCTTCCTGTTGTTTAAAGAATACGCAAAATATCAGTTTAATTTGCAGCTCAGCATATAGCTTGTGTTTCCGTGTGTCCTGTTGCTGAACTGTGCGATCAGAAAAAGCAAATGCGAAAACACTGGATCCTTTAGTTAGATTTATAAATCAGAGTCTTGAACTGTCATAATTAGTTTGATTTATTACTTTCAGATGGTCGAGCAAATCTGAAATAACAATACTAGCAGACAAGGTTCCTTTATAAAACATGAATACACAACGGGTTTTCAGTATCTACGCAAAATCGCTTATATTAATAATCGTTTACTTTACATGAACTAGAATTATGACAACTTAGAACTCACCAGATTTCATCGAGGTCGGATTCTCCGAATTCAATTTCTGGGCCATTTTCTTCAGCTCTTTCTCATTATTACGAACTGTTTTAACGATTTGATAGTAACAATACATGATGATCATCACTGGGATTATGAACCCAAAGATGTACATCAGTGCATTGAAAAGCAAATTTTCGAGATCCTGCGACAGGTAGTCGAATGTACATGAGGTTTGATAGCCTTCGGGAACATACCGGCCTACGGAATAAAATGGATGCTGCAGTCAAATTGTTTGGGGCTGAAAGGGAATTCTTATTCACTGCCTATTCTGTTGACGAAAATTTACTGGTTGAAGCAAGCAACAAACGCTATTGAGAAATATCGAGACGAATTAACATACGAGGGAATCCTCATCGAGTCTGTCACCATGCCTTGTACAAAGTATTGGAAAAAATTCCTTTCGTGCAGTTTTACTTATTTGCACTTCGTTTCCTTCTACTCATAAGCAGCGTGTATGTGCATCGTGAATCTTATATTTCTTATGTTTCCCCGTTTTCAAAGGCGTGCCATCTGTGATTAGAAGTAACTGTATGACATGCAGGTTTTCCAAAAATTGCCTCTCAAAGTTCTACATTCCCACTGTAAAGTAACCCATTAGACTTCTCACTTGCGCTACCCGAAGGAAGTTCACACTCCTAACACCAACCTGCCCGATTAGACCCTCGTATTATCGGCAACAGCAGATCTAATGCCAGATTCATCCATCTTCTTTATGTAACAAGCTATCCATTTGTATTCAGTTGCTAATGACTGCTAGATGTATTAAAACTGAAGCTTATTTTGCCATTCTTTAATCAATTTTCCGAACAGTACCGGTTAGAAGTTCCTTAATTTACTTGACTGAGTATTCGTTACTGCAGTCCAAGTGGATCGTTTTATTTAGTGTGCTGTCCGGACATGCTAGAAGTCTTATGCCACGTGTTATTGGTTCCTCAACTCATTTTTCAAGATGTTCTTTACTTATTTATGATTAAAATATTGCTTTTAGAACAGTGAATCACAAATTTACGATCAGCGCCGTTCTACTGCTTATAGCAGCACACTCACTTTCCGGGCGGGTAGCCAGAGAGACTAAATGCCTACCATGTCCAATCCAGAATTCTCGAGCGAGCTTCTGCATAGATTATAAACTGGTCAGCATGACGCTAGCGCAGAGTAATTTGGTTTTGCAATTATTTTTTTATTTTCCTAGGAAATTTATGGTCTATACATTATCGACCTCTCGGTCACCAGAGAAGAGAGTATGGGGAACCAAGCCACATCTGAAAAGGAAGCAGTACACTAAACAACCAGTAGATATTTATACATAAGGCGCTGCATCACGTGCGTTTAACTGTGCAACGAATCAGACTGATTTTGACGGCTGACCTTGTGGTGAGGGTAAAAAGAACAAGTCAACGTCGATTCTGCCTAACAAATGATAATTTACTTCGTGCTTACAGATAATTAATTCGTCCATTGTATGCCAATCACTGAATTTTTCATTCGTTCCGCTCCAGCCAAATTAATATAATCGATTGCAAAACTGGAATCTCATCTGAATCGTTAGGAGCGGGAATGGATGATAAGTCCCCTTAAGAATCACCGCGAAACCGGTCGTGTGCTTCCGGGGAAATTTTGTTCATCTATCCATGTGCAAAATATACTACTGAGAAGATCGTGAAACTACTTTAAATTCCTTTTTACATATCCATTTGATGTATCTGGTATTTAAACACGGTCACTATTAACCAACGACCTCATTCAAATTTACTTGGTAGGGGATCTTGGATTCGTGAATTTTAGATCTTCTGATAGATGAAAGCACACGGAGGCAACTTTCAAAAGGTAGTTCACTGTGACTTCTACTCATTGTCAGCATTTCGTGCACCACTGAAATCTATCCCATAGGGTGGGTAGTTTCCCTCGGTCTAAAGTCAACTAACTGCTTATCGCCTAAGTCAGACTAGCTGGCCTAGTTAACTCAGAGGCAGGTCATTTGGCTCACCGTAGGGCCAATAAAATCCAGTCTTGCTGATTCAAATTTACGCTAAATTTGGCTTTTGTAGACATCCATCACTGTTTGCTCTGATCTAGTCAGATCGATGGGAGGCACAGTGTCATGGTGGTCCACCGACTTTGAGGTCAGTTTCCACACCGAGGTAAGCGGGAATTTGAACGTGACTAAGCAAACTGCCACCACCGTCAAAGACAACGGCACGGATGCAAGAACACAAGAAAATAAACGTTACAGCTTTAAAAATGCGAACCGTCCATAGTTTCGGTTGGTAAATTTCACAATCCGATCTGTTAGACCTTGACTTTTAGTTCAGGAATTTTTCATCCGACGTTTGATTCCCACTGCCCATCGATGATACTGCATGCACTGTTGGTATGGAAAACGTTATACTCAACTGATAAGGGATTATTAAATAAGCATGTAAATGTATATCAGATCCTCCCGGATGGCCGTATGCAACTGCCTACGCTTGAATCCTCAAACCAAACAGGGCTCTAGGTGAATAGCGTTGCAAATTAACCAATATTTGGACAGAATTCCAGACTGATCCATTGATTCAGTTGAGGTTGATTGTTTGTGGTTATCCCTGAATAGAGCTTTTTTTCTTTGTAATCGTTGCGGAAGCAAGCTTTACTGAAAATCGACAGCATGGGAAATCCATTCACATATTAGGTTTACAAACTCGAAACCACAAGCTGGATTCAAATCCGCGGCCTCCCGCTTATCAAGTAAATGCTCAACTGCTGAAATTCTGATGGCACTCCGGCTGGAAGAAGTCGACTTTTGTATGTCGGCTACGTGAGTAGATTTTCATTCTGCTACATCCAAAATACTAATGATATTAATATGTGCTAATTTAATAGGCAAATTTAAGACACTTGCTTCAACGTTTTACATCTTGAGCGGTCTCATCCCTAGTTCGTTTTACGTCATGACTGAAACTTATCTCCAGGATGCACTGGTAACGCTATACAATGGTATTCATAAGTATATCGTTCTAGTTTTATTTTTAATAGAAAAACGAAAAACATTTTATTGATGTTATAAACCTCTTCGGATGCTTCTAAATGACCACGCGTCTCGGCTCCATTTGAAGGAGTTATGAATTTATATTTTGGTCACCAGCTTCCAGTGTGCCACAAAACATTCAGATCGTCTTAGTGACTCTCCGATTAAGGGCTCGAGGAAGTACCGTCAAAGTCAAAGCTGTACCTCGGTCTGAGCAAACGAGGGTGACCAAGTGAAGTAAGTAACTGTCACCGAAATGGTCAGAGGTTCGAATCCCGAATTCGCCGGTCACTGGTGATAGACGGCAACTCGCTGTCGTCCGAATCGTTCCCACACCTGACCTAGTGTGAACGTATGTGTTCCTATGCCATTCCACTCCGTGTTGTGGGCTCTAGTGGCTAAGGGGCATGTCTTTTTCACTGCATTCATGATCAAGCATGTGCTAAAAATTAAGCAATATCCAGCCCACAAGGGAACTATGAATCGCCGTGGATAGCCGATGGCGCGGACGCGGAGAATGGAAGAGCTGACATGTGTACAGTGAACTGTACACTGTGCTCCTTTTTGCAGTCCCTTACTTTCCTCTCTGTCGTGGTTTTGACGCCCTATGATCCACACGCAAATCTGAGTGTCAGATATGCACACCTGACGAGCGGCAACAACCGCAAAACAGTCGTGAGCTCCTGGGGAAATTTTAGTCACCCATCCAGATACCACTCACACTTTAAATATGCCTATCTACATAGCAGTTAAACTTGTTGTAAACGTGACATAAAACTATGGAAATGCGGTTGCGAGAAATCCAGCAATATTCTCTAGGATGCCCACCATCTGCTTATGATGCGACGAATACTCCTATTTCCAACGAATACACGTGACAACTAAAGAAAATCCAGTGTTCTACACTTCATTGTTCCAACATATCTGTTTTGATTCAGGACTCTTCATTTAAATTGATTCTTCTGTTGTGTTCCTTCACTAAAAACTGCATGTTTAAATGACTTTATGGACGGATTATCCTATGAACACTCGAAAAATACAATTTAACTGAACATGGATTTTATACAAAATTTTGCTTCGCTGTTAGTTGCGGAATGTTGTTCACGTTCTTATTCCGACACATGGTAAAAGCTGCTACTATGAAAAAATTATTACAACAATAAGCTCAATGAGAAACTGTCGTTCGGTTTTCTTCGGTTCTATTTACTCAATCAACAGAATTGACCGGGTTGAATCGAAAACACTTTTCAAAACTTGCCAATCCCAAGTAGCGGTGGAACGGAGCAGAGAAGAGCCCAAATCCAAACTATCACAAGCATCACAGTCGCCCGACTGTATGTCATCCGAGCCAATGCTTGAACCGGCTGAACAATGACAAAGTACCGATCCAGAGCTATCGCAACCATAGTAAATAGAGATCCCATTCCGAAAATACCTCCGGCGAATCCGTACAGTTCACAAGCTAAAACCAAAACAGTTTATCGAAAATCAATTTGACCATTGTGTGCAGTTTCTCTACTGGAGCTCCAGACCCCTTTAGTGAATCAAATTAATATAATCAAAAGTTCCAAACGGTCTATTCTTCTTATCCGACTATCAACTAATGTCAACCCCTCGCTTTAGCTAATCGTTCCTTCACTCGTTAGAGCCCCTGGGTGTGCATCAGTGAAAATATGATCTCAGACGTTAACAATTAGTGCTCCCACATTGCCACGTAGTCGCGAATTCCCCATAAAGCTAAAAACAACCCGTGTCATGACAGGGCTTTTAATCGCAGCACATAAAGGTGATCACCTATCACTTGTTTTCACGCTGAGTTCAGAGTGTTGTTCCAGTTATGGTGATTTTGTGACATTACACCGATCCTATTATCTTTTTGCAACTTAATGTTATTGTGAACTGAATATAGACTTTTAACCATATATTAACATTCCACTTTCTAGAAGTACGGATGCAGTGCTGGTTGAGCTGTCAAAAACAGAATAACTATTGTACCTGAGTAAAAAACAGTGAGATAAACATTTTATTTTCGCATGTTTACGTTTTTCAGGCATCACATCGCGGTCAGCTGATGCTTCATTCTGATGACTTCAAAAGTTCTAATGCCAACACATGGCAATAAATGTGACAGCAAATAGTTCAGGAGAAGAGCGGCTCACAGTCAAAGAGGCTCATATCCTTACTACGGTGTATATAGGGGTGCAATCGATTGAATACCCCACATTTAGTAAATCTTGACTGTCTACTCCTAACGTGATAGATGATTCAGAAAGCATTCACAACGTTCACTAATTGGGTTGATTCAAAAAGTGTGATCATACCGTCCTGAAAACTAGTTTAACGGCTTTTCTGTTCAGCCAAGCCGAGTGGTGTTCAGGGCTACGATAAGATAGACGCTTGGTCATGAAGCCATTACGCCTGGGACAACAGGAGCAGGAAGATGGATACAGCCAGGAAGACACTGCAAAATCTGGCATCCTGAACTTCAGTTGAAAACCACCATTTGCAATCTTATTCATCGTTACGTTTTATGATGATTAAGCATAACCAAAGGCGAGGTAGCTTTCCACGCTATGTTGTTTTCATTGTCCTCTACGTGACTTTTCACACTTGAAAGGCCCTCGCTGCCCAGAAAAATTCCATGAAGCTAGTACAAGATACTCAGCAAGTCTTTCCGTCGCAACAAAACTATCCGAATTCGTCCGATCGGAAAAAAGATGAGGCCATAAAAAGCGAAGTTCTTCTTAGCTGAACATTCAGTACTGAGTAACGAGTAAATATCACAGTTTTTAGAAATGCTTGAGATGAATAAACAACAATAATTTAATAGCAGTAATAAATAGTAATAACATAATAATGATATTGATAATAAATAATGAGTAATAGTGTTTTTCCAATAGGAATTCGCGGATACAGACGGTCGCTTCGTTCATCCAAAATCTTCCACGACATTTATCAGCCAAAGACAGTGGTCAATAGTAGTTGAAATGGTTCCACAAAAAACCTATCAAGATAAACATTACTGAGCACGTTCACTAGCATTCGCCTGATATGCGTGTTAGTTTGTCATGGGATTTTCAAAATAAAACATCTACCGAAAGTTCAAAACCGTTAAATGAATTTTCGATGTTTCGCACGTTGTCACTATGGATGAAATAGCATCAGAAAAACCATTGGCTAGGCCAGCATCAGATGCTCATCCATGTACAGCATCATTATCAAGGATGAAACAGCAGCTGGGACGAACGAAACCATCGCCTGCATTCGCAAGAGTGCAACAATTTTACAATGACGCGATGACTAAGAGTCGCACAAAACCAAACATCAAATGCAACTACCAAATGTGCCATTTATTGTGACACTGTTATCACGGGATCCAAATTAGTTCCCCAACAACCGTCAATTCCGCTTGAAGAATTTGCGCTATTTGGTATAAAAAGTTACGGTGACGCCGGAAGTGCCAGTTATGAGCTAAGACAACTTAAGTTTTCTTACGTACACTTGAAAAAATAGTGTTTCTAGTCTTTTGAAGCCTTCATTTATTGTCGGTATTATTCATAAAATTAGTTGCAGGTGAGCAACTACGATTCGGATCCATCCGGAAAATACCGAGTTAATCAAATTAGCTCTAACCACCACTACTTATTCTGAACAACACAACGTGGGGAACAAGCTCGTTTTCAGTTATTCGTATTTATGCCAATACATAACATTAAATATGGTCTGGAGATGGTTCAAGGGAAAGTGTCGGTTTGCAATCACATCAGTTCACAACTCTAAGAGTGCGTCTGTGTGCATGTGTAATTGATCAATTTGCCACACGATTAGAAACAATTTGTCCAGACGCTTACACTTCCCTGGCCCAGTTGTCATTATGCGACAAGTGGTCTACAACCTGATCGTGTGACAAATTGATCAATTACACATACACAGAGACGCATTCTTAGAGTTGTGACTGCAAACCGACAATTTCCATTGAACCATCTCCAGACCATATGTAATGTTATGTATTGGCATGAATACGAATAAATGAAAACGAGCTTGTTCGCCACGTTGTGTTGTTCTCAATGTGTTCTGTGGGATTTTTCAAACTACTTATTCTATTGTGAAGTGAATAACCAGACTGACAAAGCTGGACGGATATTGTACTGGGGTTCAGTGCTCCCAAGTCATTGCGCAAGGCTCCTTAACTGTCGAACGGGGCTCTTAAACTACGGAAAATACCGTAACATGGTTAAAGGTTCCCCGTGCATTCGTATACAGCATCCAATATATTTAGCCTACCATTTGTCGTGAGATGGCTTGACAACAAATTTCATCTTTTTTGTCTTTTATCTTTTTACTTCCTCTTTATCAATAAAATAAAAATTTACACCTTTGTCAGAAAGGGGACCACAGCCAGCAGAGGGCTGCCACGCGGGGAAGTCGGCCGGCAGTGGGAGGATGTGAACTCGCGACCTTCGCGTCCAAACGTCACGACCTTATCCGCTTGGCCAACGCCAGCCCAAACGATAGAAGTGCAGAAGGTAATTTTGAGAGCAAAGTCAGCCTTGAATGGGCATTTCCGATTGCTTTTACTTACTGGCAGACTGCTTCATCTGCACGTGGCATAATGTGTGGTTCATGTGAATCACGTATCCCGATTGACATGGACGAATTCAGAGAAGGATGTGCAAAGACCTGTAAATTTGATGACAGCTTTTCTGACGCTGTTGTTGGTGTGTTCGTTCGGACTGTGGATGAATCGAAACAAAAAACAGCCGCGGACTATCGTCATGAAATTGTCCAGATTTAATAAACAAACGGATTCTACGAGACATAGCTTAATAACAAGCACATGGTTCGCATCATTCAAACTAAACCTACGTATTTCTTCTGACTGCCTTAGTCATCATCCCGCAGCCGTGTGGGTATGCGCTATATTGTGTCAAATTTCAACAAACCGTTAAAAGCCGGCTCAGTAATGTAACAAACAATGCGTTCGACTCACAGTTGTTCATTCCAAGCTCGCGTGGCGATTTCTAACAAGGATAAAGCAGCTGCCTGGTGCTACTATGTTCTCCCAATTGGGAGTTCAGCGTTGACATCACGTGATGAAAAGTTCCGCAACTGTGATGACAAGAATGTAACTTACCGAGTTTTCCCCAGGCCCAACGTTGATTGAACGCGGAAATTGTCTTTAGTGGAAATCCAAGCACTGCAGCACAAAGGCAATCAGCACAGGCTAGGTTTATGATTAGCAGGTTGGCCGGACCTCTCAAGGATTTCGCCCTGAATTTGCAATGAATAACGACAAACGTTTTGAAAATGAACGTAAACTAAAATGTAGGAAAGAAACTCGGACTGACCAGGAAAAGTGCACATACATACACACAAATGTATGCAGTGCCCTTGAAGAGATTAATCAATCGGAGCATGGAAACGTGTTGTATATGACCTAAAGCAAAAATCATTTTGGGCTTGATTTAGTGTCAGTAAAATATGGTTCAATGAATGCGACAGGTAGAAATTTGGATACTACTTACTACGGAGTTTATTCTGAGAGGCCTAAAAATGCGAAACGCATTAATAGCAGGACTTGGATGAGTGGACTTCATACGATTTAAACAGACGAGGCCCGCTTAGGTGGGTCCATTCACATTTAAATCAACAACAAGTAGCGCATTGTACACGCCAACGTAGCTACCATGTTTTAATATGCATTAGAATGTCAGGATTAATAAGCCGGTGTTTGTCGTCAGAACGAAACAATGATATTTTATTAGTTTTAACTAACGTACATAAAGAAACAATCGAAATTTTCTGTCCGTGAACTAATTTTTCTTCATCGTATGGTGAATTAAAGTCTGATGCTTGATGATACGCCCCTGACAAAAAGAATGGGTCACCTTCTCAGTAAAACGTCTCAAGAACACCATTAACTCGCAAAGCCACTCAGCTCGAGCGAACCAATAGAAACGTTAAGCAAGAAATCGTTATTGGTATTTCGCACATCTACTTTTATCATGGAGTACATTTGCGGTGCTGCTACCTCAAATGTAATATCTAATCTTATGGTTACCAGTTCTAGGTGTCTTCAGAATTTCTCTTCAGCTGTAGCAAGACAGGTATTCTTCCGTTAAATGATCTCAGAATCGTTCCGTCGAATTTAAATCAGTCCATTCTGCGGTCATGAGAGTCCCTTGATGCCTTACAAAACCTTAAACTACTGAAGGATATGATGTCCATTGGATGTCAAATGGCCGTTAAGTAAAAATCAATCGTGTATTTCCGGATGCTGGTAAAACTACGTGGTATATTGGGACAATGATATGAAGTAAAACGGATTATGGCAAGACGCATTAGAACCGCTTTCTGCAATCGTATAACGCCGTCGAAGCTCGCGACCAACCATTGTGTGGACTATTTTTACAATCATCTATTACTTGAAAACAGCTAAGCCAAATTAGTTTATTCCTGGTTCCCATTTTATTCATATTCGTGGTTATCACTGGTCAAACGTTTTTCGTCATGCAGAACAGCATGACCACACTGCGCAGTTAGAACTCTAACATGACTCATCAACGTAGGCACATAGCTGTGAAGACTGTCGGATTTCCTTTCAACACAGTGGTTCCCATAGTGTGACGCGATTCAAGAGCTTTCAACCGGTTCTCACTATAACTCCACTTTAGTTGGTCTGAAATGGTTGTGCAGCAGCCAACATCAAAAATGAATTTAAGGTAGTTTACGTGGGTTGTTTAATTCTGGAGCCATTTTTCGATCATTAGTATATTTATCTTGCTTGCAGGTAAAAATTCTAAATAAAATTGCTATTTGCTTTGGTGAGACCAAACAGTGCGTTACGGAATGCCGTGATAACCTTTGGTGCATGGTTACATTTTTTATTCATTCTTCTGTGGATACAGAAAGATGATGCTGAAAAACCAGGTATGCTGTCCATTCCATTGTCTTCCTGGTCACACTTGCTGGTCATAGAAACAAAACCTGTTCACGGAGCTAAGCCAAAAATAGTTGAGTTCATCCACGACCTAAATCACAGAAAGGCGTGACGGTTATAAAGGGTGCTTAACGGCATTCAGAGTCGTATTAGAAACCAAATGCCAAATTATAAAAGGAGAAATGTTTATCAGAGATGACAATCGACCGCTCTCGTAACACTGATTACGTGTGTGACAATGGGAAAATGAACTAACAGGACCATGGAGTTGTTTCACAGCTACACGAATGCAAATGTTTACTAATTCTAAATTTTCTGGAAAGTTGCATGCAATACACCTGGACTGAACTTCCTTATACGATGAACTGACTCTCTCCGTTTTATTAGCGTACTTTAAACATTTAGATGAAACCCGCATACAGTAAGATACGCTGTAATAACAGGCACAACTTACGTTCATCACAAAATGGGAGAATGATTGGCTGTGGACTTCATGCCATACTCAAATGATGACGTGAAATGTACATCGCATCTGTACACCCTTGCAGCAGATAGCATCAAAGCTCTCATTAATAACTTAATTAAACCGTACCGTACGGTTAACTAGCTTTTCGCCGTTGTAGACGGACTTATGCGACTTAACTCCGGGCAGCTGTAAAGAGTTTAAAAGGGAGACAGACGACCCTCCACCTAAGAGGCACTACCAACCTGATTCTATCTTAAAAGGTGGCCTATCACTAACAACAAATCTTGCTTCAAATACGTGTGAAGACTTGCCTTTCACACGGAACTACTAAAATTCATATTAAAAGTTCCCACTACCAGTTATCCATGACCTGGGTACCCTATACAAAAAAATCGGGATTTTGACTATCATGGCTTCTAAGCTGCCATGAGTTCTTATGGTTTTCTAAATGAAAGGTAGGGCATAATGATTTGGAAGTTCTCCAGTTCCATTTCGGCAGCATTTTGAAAGCATTTCGTACAGGTTTTCTTTACAAGTTAATTACAATAGCTTCTATACGGACGAGTCGGGAGGATAGGAAGCTTAGGTAGCCATCGGAGTAGTTCGGTGCCCCGCATAGTGCCACACTGTTCGTCTTATCGTATTTGATTTTGGCGAGGTAGACTAGAAAACCTATAGACTGTCGCGATCATTCGCCTGTAAAACCAGTTTTGAGAAATGTTACCCATGGTGACCGAAACCACAACACATCACAATGTAAATGCATTGGCACGCGGCTTACGTGCTGCTCTAAAAACAGGTAATCGCAATTGCTAACACTGGCGGGTTCGGTCGGTGGTCTCGAATTTTGTTCAATCCCACCGTTTAATCATGCAAGAACAATCAAATGGCCCATGACTGATCGACACAACCGTCCATCTTTTTATAATCACGCGATTCATTTATAAGTCCGCTAAGGTTAAATTTCACTGGATGACGGTCACCCCCTCCCCCTCCAGTCTTTCCGGGCCATTGTCTCGTCTTTCATTTCAAGCAACACCTCCGTTTGTCTCTGAACCCATCACGGAAATCTAGCCCCTTTTAGTTTGTTCCAGAATTAGGGCGAGTGGTTGACTTTCCACTCTGCGCTCCGGCTTGCAGTCGACCATTGGCCCGTGCGCCATCTACCGGATTCCAAACGGCATTGTCAGCCCGTCGCGTGACCCGCACGTAATCCGGCCTCACTGTTGTTTGGTTGACCGCATTTACACGAAGTGGTCTTCCACTTCGGGCATTGGCTTGTACACTAGCATGATATCACTACTTTTAAAACAACGAATGAACAGGTGGCCATGCGCTTATCGCGATCAGGCCGCGGTACAATCTTCCACCTGAGGGCAACCGCACGTAAGGCTAGGGCACAGTGACTCATCCCATCCATCACCCATATCAGAGGTCAACATAACTACAATGTCATTAAGCTGGTTACGTCAGTTGACAGTCAGAACGATAAATTTGCATGAGGAAATCGTCAGCTAGGGACGGTGGACCGAACTGATCAACTGATTAATCAATTAACGTGTGCTGACCATGGACAATCAACGTGATTTAGATTTTGGCCAATGAGCCGAATTTTGTCTGCTTGACTGAGTCATTCTTGCCAGTGGTGTGGGAACGATCGATTGCCAGATTGAAACAGAATCGTGTGACCTGTCGATAATGAAGTAGACGCATTCTCTTTACGATAGAACCGCACCCCGCGTTAGGGAACGCATCGAGTGGCTGGCGTCAAACTAGCAGCGTGACATTAGTGCCAGAGATTTGTCCATACGTCATGTTTACATGAGCCTGATGATATTGATAATGATCAGAGGAAACATGACAGAATAGCCCTATTCGCTTCATGCCTAGTCACGAATCTGAACGTCACCGAAATTCACTGTTTGTAAGACCGCATTGAAATACCAGTTGTGACTTTCATCTTTGTGAAGCAGGCCGTTGTTTTGAGAGACTCTAGAGTCCAACATAAACTGCGCAGCAAAAGTGATCCCTGTCAGAAATCTAACACTGATAACGAAAAATGAGCAACTAAAAGACCTAAAAATTTATATTCTGAGAATCGGTGTAGTATTCGTCAAAAACATTTTACTTGTCCTACTTACAGAGAAAACAGCGAGACTACAAGTAAATTTCCCCCCACTGCCGTAAGACAAACGATTGTGATCATAGCTCCAATTAAGTAGTTGTACAGCGGATCCGGTGGTCGGAAATTTCTCCAGTGAGGATGAACAATAGCCGTGAATTCCGGATCATCCGGCCACATTGTCCCCAAGGTCATGTTTGGGTCAAGCCGTCCAAGTAGCTATAAACACAAGAAAACAGTAATCAGTATTACGACTGAAAAACAATACTAGTTCAGAAAAGGTTGTCGGATCACTGATTTAGTCTTTTACCATAAGCAGAATTTCCTTAGTTCAGAGCTGGCAATTTCAAAGCATGCAACCATTCTTCAAAGACAGGAAAGAAACGGGTGCATCAAAATAAGGATTTCTACATAATTTTACAACAATAACTCAAAATTTCACCCGGTATGCAAAGATAATAAGTCACGACGGGGAATTCAGCTCAGAAATGGAAGTTTCCTCGGGCGTCTAGTGTGCTTTGGATCATTCTGTTTCTTGTTTGCAATTTACTTTAAATCGATTTGCTTTCGGATCCCGTCCTAAAAGGTCTGTTCTGACATCCACCGCTAGACATAGCACTCGTGTCCGCTAGCTCACAGCGACAGTAACCGTGCAAATCAGTGACCGATAGGTGCACCATCATGTGGTGAAGTTCAACAAACCGTTCAGAACCTGCCCGGTAGAGTAATGGCTAAGGCGTTCGACTCACAATCGTTCGTCCCGGGTTCGCGTGCCAGTTTGGGCGCGGTCCATATGCACTGCTCATGATTCCTAACAAGGATGAAACAGCTGTACAGTGCTTCCATGGTTCCTTGATGGTCATTTGAGCGATGATATCAAATGGTGAGTTATTTCATCAAAACATTCAACCTCCTACGACTAAAATGTACCAAGATATCCTAATTGTTTGACGAATAGTAACGGTATTTATCTATTTGCACGTCAGCTTTTGCTGTTTAAAGGAGCCTATTTCAGTCCACGTAGGCCACTTCTACTAGCTTTCTGGGGTCGCGTGATGACTGAAGTGCCAAAATACTGTCATCATCTGACCACTGGTTAGATGAATGTATATCACAATTAAATGTCTGTAAATTGTCATGCTTTGCGTTGGCTATTGAAAAATGTGATCGAAATGCCTGCACTCCGTGATGGTTTCTGTGTTCTAATGAAGCGAACAGTGCTGCCAAACAACGAAGTCATACCACGCTGTATGTCGGAGGGAGTTCCAACTCCAAAGGCATAGGTCAAGGAGTGCACCGTTGTGAGAAAGTCCAGATTCAAAGAGTATTAACAATTCTAGTCAAAACACTTAGACATTCTACCGTTAAGTCACGATGCCACACCGTAATCCGGAAGTTGTTGGACTTTCAAGGTACTCTAACGACAACCAGATAAAATAAAGCCAGTAAGGGAATTGGCTAATGGACATTTTAAAGGTCCTGACAAGATGGAGCAGCATCTACGATCTACTCGTCTTTTGTCCTATTTGTATGATCCAATAAAAGATTCAACACAGGAGGCTCCTCTCAAATTCATATCCCCTTGAATGAAATAACTATGCAGTAGCGCATTAGAATTGCTGAATGAAGGCTAGAACAAAAGTAATTTTGGCCTAATCGCCACTCTGATAATCGGCACAGCTAAATATTCTTTCTGGTTCTTCATTTTATTTTCTACAGTACTTCACGCACACATTCCCTTTCAAAAGAAACTGGAAAGCGATTCTTTATTTAAATGTGTTATCGCAGTTGTTGCAAAGTTATTTCCAAAGAGGGATATTTTAACGTGATTGCAACATCCTGGCAGTGGAAGCTACAGGAATGACGTTCTTGCACGTGACAAAGCGACGCTTGTTGCACTCTTCGGCATTCTCTCGAGCTAATTTCATTAATCTCACATAGACGAAACTACCCATCATCGGCATGCACATCAACCTCCGACTATCTTTTTTAATTTTTGCAAAGTGTTCCATCACGATTAGTACAACTCAATTACAAATCTTTCATTTTTCTGCATTTTCCTTTGCTTACGTATCAGTTAGATTTCAGAAAGCTCAAATATCGCCTTATTAGTTCATACATAACATACCAATATTAGATCAAAATCTAATGGAATAAATCGGTTAAGACTGAATTTGGAGCCGAAAACAAGTTATTGATATGCGGAAAAAAGGAACTCACCATATTCAAAGTTTCAGTATCAGCCGGTTGTGTTGGGGAAAACTGGCTGGACAGTACAGCTCACTCTCGAATTCGGGGTCAGTAAGTTGACTACATAAAATGAGCGTTTCGTCCAACTGGTAGCGGCAGCATTTTCTGAACTGAGAAGTCTGCTGGCAAGTACTTTATAATCTAAGTACATCCTACTGAATCGTACATAGAAATGCACATGAGGGTGTCGTGTTTCACTCACATGCCGAGCGTCATACAAAGATTATCTTATCAAATCTCTTCTGCAAGTTCAAACAAATCAGGCTGTGGATGAATCTGTACAAGTTCGTTAATCCCTTTTTTCTCCCAAGTGTATATCCTAAGCTGAAGGGGAAATAGGAAGCAACTAAGCCATGAATTTGATCGAAAGCGGGCCTCCCTTCACCTGTTTCGTCAATGCAGTTTTCCCACCCAACTCGTGCATACCCACTCAATCGAAGACCTGAGGACAACTGGTTTTTGTCTGAGAACAACTACAGCGGTTGCCCCTTTAGTAAGCTCTCGTATAAAGACCGCCGGACTTGGACCTGACATCCAATAGGGATCAAATATCGAAGTTTTTGTGTTGATGTGCCGAAAATGTTTTTGTGCCTACCTCAGGCTGATATCCTGTTGTACTTCAACGCGCAGTGTTGCAACTACGTAAAAAGCTTTTCATTTCGAGGTCGATGAATTAGATATTTGGTAGATCTGGGAAGGGCAACCGGTGAATAAAATAAGTTTACCTAGACACAATTGACGAAGTACTCAGGTGAAATCGGTTGGACTTTCTGGGTAGAGAGGCCACTGACAGTTTGTGGATAACTATCTTACTGTAGACTATCCGTATCATTTAAATGGTTTCTGACATGAGTGAGCACGACTGACAGCACTCCACGGGGCTCAGATCCCTCGGATAAATTCAGTGGTAGCAGTGATAATAATCCTGCTTGCGTTGTTACGGTATTCACATTCAATGGCATAATAGTGAAGTGCAAACAGTGCACTGAAGCAACATTGGCTCTTTCTCCAGATTTTCCTGGCACCAATGACACCAATACTCACAGCCACCAATTAGTCACGAACCCCTACTTGAAATTAATTCGAATAGGAGCATTATTATCAGATGATAAAAAGGAGTGAAAAACCGAACTTGTATGCGCATTTGAACCCGCTATTCAAAACCAATCATCAACAATTGTCACATGACTGGAGGAATTTACAGTGACAAGTGTGACCAAATGCGGCTGACCATTTCGTCGAAACAGTTTCCGATTACCACGACCATCTTGCGCAAACCTATTCTAGGTTCCCCGTCAATGTTCAGCATTTTCTCAAAGTTTCTTTTTCATATTGAATAACTTCTCACTCTGGATTCTAATCCTTACGCATTGCCCCAAACCCGAATTGCATGCGTTCACCACGGAGTAAACAGGTGCATTAGGCTTACGTGCTTAATGTTGAAACAAATGGCCATTCCTTCGGACCTCATCCCTTATCTCTATGGTCAATATCTTACATGAGCCAATTTGGATATCATTCGAATGCCCGGAATGAGAACGTTTCAATTATACCGAAGTGAATTTCATTATGTTGAACGTAGTTTAAAAGAAACACTACTTCGGATCGATCGCAAGTGAACTATTTGAAGTCCTCACATATACTATACTCGTCCTTAAGGATACCTAATTATACCGTCCTTCAGAAAGATCTTTTTATTCCCATGAGCTGAACGGATTGTCGGATTTCAGTAAAGGTTGGGGGCCATGCGTGGAGCGTAATATCTAGAATAGCTCAGGAAATCTTAAACAGTTGCAGTTACTCAAGTGTTATTTCAGGTCCTGAATCCCTTGGATACTATTGTCATCTAAGCGATAATCGACTAATCTATTATTTGTATTGTATGAGAGTCAACACTCACTGTGAAGCATACCGTTCGGACACGAATCAAAACCCCAATGGATTAGCTAAGACTGATTGATCGAAGCCAAAACCAGAGCACATCTGAGGCGAAACCATACTGCGAATGAAAAAGTCACCAAAGAAATGTCCAAAGGCAGGTTGATCAATTGAGGTTCAGTCTCAACTTTATCGTCGATTTCAATCTCCAGTGGCTCCCATTAGATAGCGAGTACCTGGACCTAAACCATGCACTAAAAGTTTTGAAATTTTTGGTCCTTGGTACAATTCAACACAATGAAGAAACAGTGCAGGTCTGGGTTTCAATAAATAGGGGTGCATAAAATGGACTGCTGCTCACAAACGGGATTGAAACTAGCCAAACCCACTGAAAAATGCCGGTTGTATATAGTTAGCCAAAAATGGGTCCATGAAGGTTCACACTTAAATAGTCTGTCGGATGACTTATCGAATCTCGATTTACGTATGTTCTGTCTTGAAAATTGACCCCCAGCCCTGCGATATGGAAATCACATAATCGGAGAGCTTTCTAAACACAGTTCATAACCAACGGCTACAACGAATTTGATACGAGACGAGACGTAATTTTTGTTCACAAGCCGTACTCAGACGAGAATAAGCTTCCATTGAACATCTGCGACATTCTGGTTCCTGAGTTTGGCTTTTAGACAGGAAATATTTTACCAACAGTTGACGATACAACAGCAGAGTATGCATGCAAATGATGATCTTCCGTATCCATGAAGTTGTCAGTAGCTAGGACTTTGGCCTAATTCGATCACCTTGGCTTTAGCAATGGACGTTTATCTTTGCACCTGACCTCTGCACCATATCCAACATTAGTTCGGACACATGCCAAAATTATTCGGGATTCTGTAATTCAACTGAATTAATGAGATTTTGTTTGCATAGGCCTAAAACGTGATCCATCTTACATGACCCCGTTTTTGTAGGCATTGTGAGGTACGCCGATCGCCCACGGATTGTTCTGCAATCTGTCAGCAGACGCACCATTAAAAATTCTTGTGAAAATGAGGCATGGTCCTACCTATCTCTGAATATTTTCGACATGAATTCGAATAATTTTGGTAGAAATCTGAAGGAACGCAGAAAATGGCGCAGTAATTTGGCATTTGATCCTAAGACATTGATGTTCGGGTTGAAAAGTTCGACATGTTAAGTTGTGTACTGTACTCGCCCTTTGAGTAAGTGAACGTCAGATAGTTAAATTCAGAAAATGTTCCAGCATAAAATGTTCAGATTCATTATCAATGGAGCATCACTTCTAGTTTCAACGTTACTGCTTTGTGTTAACCGCATCTGACTGTTTGAGTTTGACCTACACACATTCTGATCTAGACGATTCCGACCACATATCGGTCGTTCTCGTTTGGTTACCCATATTCATTCCAATTATTTCACTTGTACTAGATGATATGCGAACCAATTCTGAAGGTGAATACAAAATTTAATTTAAATGTCACGAAAAATATGGAGCTGAACCACAACAAACGTTTTCAGTCTGCTAGCATACGGCCGTCAAAGATTCGTTGTGGTTTGGTGACCTGGATGACTTGTCCGTTGTCCCTTGACCAGAACGGTGGGGAATTTAAAATAATACCTACCTGAATGTTCATACACATTTAGAGCACACACCCGACAAAAGTACAACTTAGTTCCCCAGTAGAATAACCCCAGATAAAATCATAGTACAGAAAATCCAACTCTCGGTGGCCTCGAAGAATTGCGAATTCTTCATCAGCTTGGCTGCCATGCCTAAGCGAAACATTAAGAATGAAACCGATAAAACAGGAAACGCACAACCTAAAATAATTGTGGTCTTCATTCGAATGAGTGCAGAAAATTTATCCATAAAAAATGAATAGACACAAAAATATGATTAACTGACTGTTGAGAATAAACAGAACTTGGGTAGAACCTTGGGGCGCAGGATTTGACCAAAAGCGGCGTTTCAGCCACAAAAACTGGCGGCGATTTGAAGTGCTTTTTCCAACCTCTGGAAGGCCCTGCAGCAAACACATCCCAGCCTCAGAAGATATTCTCTTACCAGTAACTGGAAACTCCAACTGGACACCGTAAGTCAGCAACTGATTGTACCAATTCACAAATTCCATGAACTCAAAATCTGATCAGTGTACCATGAGATCAAATTCATATCATGGATAGTACACTGCCCTAAGCCAAACACGGGTGGAAACGTTTGAGAACTTTTGCATCGCACTGTCAGAACTTCACTTGCCCCATCAGTATTGTCCACTCGTGGATTGATAATTCCCTCTTGATTTGGTTGAGCATAATTCGTGAATGGCAGTAACCCCGTGCATAGGTTTAACGCCACAAGTAGGAAGCGAATTGCGAATCAAGATAAAAGAGTAACTAACGAGAAAAACCTCCAAAGGACAAGCTACCCGTAGGAATCTTGAACCGAAAATTAACATTTCAAGAGGTCAACGCGCGTATCGATCGAGCGAAAATTACTGCAACAAAAATGACACGATGAGATCACTTCCATGGCCATTCGTATATATATATATATATATATATATATATATTATATATATATATTATATATTATATATATATATATATATTTAGAGTTGCGAAGGCGTACACTGAGTTAATGCGTTTATCGTGACGTTTCGATCCAAACTAGGACTGGTTGTCAAACGTGAATGAGTGATTGAATGGGATCGCTAGTTCCGTTCGGTTTTGTGCACTGTCCGTCTGTTTGTCTCTCTATTCTGCAGCCGGGTCTTGTTAAGATGACGTAATGTTTGTCAATCTCGACATACCGATTGAACGAGTGATTCGAGTGGAGGGCTTCAAGAATCAGTCGCTCTTCCTACATACGGAAAACATTTGTCATTAGCAACAGGCCTTCCACAAATCGCTTCCAGGATTTCCACAGGAAAATCAAGGAAGACAGCAAAACTACTTATAATCTTGACCAATTTATAAGTGGCACCCATTAAATTAGAAATGACGCGCACAACCTTATGTCCAACGGTAAATCCACCCCAACATGTAACATGAACGTGTTAAAAAAAATTCACAATTTCGAATGCACATGGGTTTCGCTAAAGCGATACACGTTACGCAGACGACTGCCATCTGACCTACAAAAAAAAAATGATCTGCCAGGAGCCACTTCAGGAAGTGCATTATACGAAAATAAAACTTACAGAATTCAAATGGGACATTGACCTGTGTGGGAAAGAAGTGCACAAAGCCACGGAATCGGGTTTATGTAAAAGACATTCGAAGTTCTCGAAGAAATAATCAACAGAAAGTTTCGGTCAACTCCAAATGCGGCAACCGAAAAAACAAGCAACGTACAAAGAGCGAGTAGAAAAAATGGCCCGTGAAGCCCAGTTTAAGCAAAGTGGCTAGGTAACTCGATGACACACTCATTCACTTGTAGGTGCGTCGGATGGTGCACTAGACAAAACACTGCGGCGAAGATTAGATCACCTACCAATGCAATGGGTGTTCCAATGGACAGAAGCAGGACGAAGTAGTTTTCCGACCCTTCAGGTTGGGGATTGATTTGAACTGGAAACTCAATAGGAAAAATGAAATGAAGAGTAATCGATCCAAGTAGATGAGCTTCTAGTCAACCACTCAGTTGCCTTGCGGACAAGTTCTTGTCGGAACCAAAGACTTTGTTTGGGAACCCTAATTATTCTGCTTCGTGGCTGGATTCACTAGCAGTCTTCGCCCAAAAATCCTAATGAATAGCACAAATACAATGAATTCCATAGTGCCTGATTCGTCGCGCAGGATAAACAGAACCACACTATCCATTACTTGGAGCAGGGTAGATGGTGATAAGTACAGGCTTACTCTGAATTCTTGTGCTGGGTTAATGCCCCACTGTCTAATGGGTAAGAATTTTGAGTGAAAGGCTCCGACTGGGGCTCCCAAAGAAAAACCCCTTCTACGGTGTGGATAACCGCGAAGTATCAAGGGTCCGGATACCTCTGGCATCCTTTGTGCAGGAAACCTTTCTAATTTCCGTTCTTCCGATGTAGGGACCACGCACGAAGTCACGAAGTATTGCAGCTCGATAGGTTTATCTGATGGCAACAATAAAGGAAGGAAAGAAATAGTATGCAACCGTAACTTAAACCTAAGCGTTCACTTCACTTAGTTGCCTTCAATTTCCGTACACTTATCCAACCAGAGCAACAAGCTGCCCTAGGCATAGAGATTCTTAAGGACCGGTGTGAATCAATGAGTGTACCGATTTACAAGAAGGGTGGTAAATCCTCATGTGAAAACCACAGAGGAATTGGTTTGATAAGCATCACATCCAAGCTGCTTGCTGACATTATCGTCTACCGATTATCTAGTACTTGCGATAGGTGTATGCGTGAGAATCAAGCTGGTTTCCATCCCGGTTGGGGTTGTATTGACTAAATTTTCACTTTGCGATAGTTCTTAGAACATAGACATATGTTCCGTGTGCTCACGATTTCTGTCTTCCTAGATTTGACAGCTGCGTTCGACTCAGTCGATCGTACAGTACTTAGGCGCTACCTCTCGTTGAGGGCTGTATCAGAGAAATTCGTTCAACTTATCCAATCACTCTATGCGAGCAGCCAAAGCCGAGTTTATGCTTGCGGCGATCTTTCACTCGAGTTCATCACGAACAGTGATGTTCGTCTGGGTTGTCCCTCCCACTTTTCCTGTCTAACTTTGTAATTGAAATGGTTGTGGAGATAGTCCTATCCTCATGTGGGAATAGTGGCATTGATATTTGATCAGACTGGAAACTGTCTGACTTGGAATATGCGGACAATGTCATGCTATTGAGTGAAGATGTAAATAATTTTCAAGTTTTTCTCGCTCGTCCGAACGATAGTGTGGGCATGTTTGGCATGCGTCCCGTACCTTTGAAGTGTAAAGTGCTGTCGCAGGACCGGATTAGCTCAAAACCGAACCTTGTTCTTGCAGGTCAACAACTAACTGGGTGAGGTGGACAGATTTAGTTGCATGCGTAGTTGTATCTCACCTGGTGGTCGTACATCGGAAGAAGTATCTTCGCACATACAGAAGACCCCCTGGCATTCACCAACTTCAGGCATCTGTTGCGTCGAGTGACACCCGGTTATCGACCAAAGGTCAGGTATACGCGGCAGCCGTTAGGTGGGTATTACTCTACGGTTTCGAAACATGGTCGTTGAGAGCAGATATGTGAATAATTTCGATGTTTGAACATCGTTGTCTTCTTAGCACTGGTCGAATATGGTGACAGAAATTTGCGAATAACTCACAGGGTCAAGAAACAGAAAGAGCTAATATGAACTGAACAATTTCTCGCTCGATACAGCGAAGTCACCTAATGGGACAAGCACGTGCACGCTCACGTGCATACACAAAGAGAGGGAACAGTACAAGAATACTCAGACCTGTGAGTTCAGCTATTCACAACTGGTCGTGTCACAAAAGAAAGGACCGGAAACGGGTCATCCAGGACTCACGTGCGTGCAAGGTTTAATCAGAAGGCCAAGAGTAGGTCAGAGAAGTTTGTTCCGCAGATATCTGTTGGCATGGTTAATTTATGAGAATAGATGTTAAGTTGATAATGATTGTTTTGCCAGAAAATTTTCTAAACTGGCTTGCGTCAACGTTGCGTTCTTTGCTCACGAAAATCAGTTCCCTGGTAATTCTGTCAATGTCATAAAACATTGCACACACAAAAAAGAGGGCAACGACGAACAACGAAATGACAACTATAAGGCAGTAATCAATGGCAAGTATATAAAAAAGATGAAAGGATTCGAATCCAAGGATGTCACTGACTGCGTCACTCAACAATATCAGTTATGGTCACCAGCCACCTCGTGGACTCTAACCCGACATTCTAACTGAGCCTACCTAAGCGAGTCCAGCGGTTAAAATTTTCATATATTTTACTTATGTTATGAACTGATCACCCCAAACCATCTGAAAGTCAAAGCGTGCCCCATTGAGCAGCGTATTAAGACATGCCAGTAAATAATTACTAAGAAAACTTCCGAAGCTATTAACGCAATTTGCTTTATTAGATATGTACAACATTTTGAGTTGGAACGGATGCAAAAATATAGAACGTTTAAGGGAACTAACAATTCCCAGTCAATCGTAATACCGAGTATTCCCATCATCATCATCGCCACCCAGGTTATCGTCACTGATATCAGCTTCACCGTTATCGAAGTAGTTTTGGCAATAGTCGTTGTCAAGTTCATCTTCGTCGAGTTCTTCTGGGTCAGTTACGTCCGGATTGACCTCGCCGTTCCATCGAGCATCGTCTGAATCTGCCTCGCTCGCCGCCTCAATTACTTCTCCCACAGGCTCATCTGCAAATCAGACGCAACAGATCACCAAGCACACGCAGGATGTGAGGCAATCCAAGACGCAATAAAAAGATTTATCATAAAACGTATTATCAAAATAAAATAAAGAATCAATGCAAGAACATATAGTGAAAACAGCTGCTGCATTCATTAAAACAATTGCACTCGATAAATTCTGGCTGACAGTGAAAAGGAACCGAAGATCATCAACTGTTACTTGAACTGCTTTCTCTTCGTTAATAAAATCAGCACTTTATTTTATCTTACAGAAACAGGAACAAAGTCAGCCATAAGCACAAACTATGGTTGCGATTTGAAAACTCCACTGAAACGTTAGCACCCTAAGGAGACAACTTCTAGCTTTAGCAAACACTTCTGAAATTGCCAAAAAAAAAACAAAATTCCAAAGCAGGAACGGGTGCCGAAAATCCACACGAAATAATATGAAAATGTAGTCTGCAACCACTATATAAATTATCTGTGACTATTGTGCCAATTTCATTTGATTATTCAGAGAAAAATGATAAATGAAAACTAATTGGTCATGGTCACCTAATGGAACGCAGTGTGGACAACAACCTGGGCCCGGTAAGGTAGGCGTTCTTAAATGTAGGAGCATTATATCTGCGGGTGTTGCTAAGTCAGATTTACGGGAAACTCAGTGCCTACAGTTGAAATCAGAACGACGACGATCTTCTGGGCTTAATTACAGCAAAAAATGAATAACTACTTCGTTTTTTACTTTAACTGAAAAATTTCCAAACTTCTTATGTTTATTAATTCCACAGTCCACTTAAATTCCGCTGGAAACCGGACAAGCCGATTATCTGCTAGCGACACGCAGATATTTTTCAATGACAGAACGACGAGGTGTCGGTGGGTGGCCGTCCTTAAAACATTTGAAAGAAATCATCCCATGGAAATTCACTTGATAACAGTCTAGTGATCAGAATGGAATTGCTATAATAATATAACAACTCATAGTGATTGCGAAATGGTTTGTACGTGAAAAAAACAGCACTGTGCACCCATCGCAAGAGAGGCGTTTGGGGCTCACGCCACTAACTGTAGGGAGCTATGCGAACTCAACTAGATCATCACAGCTGGGAACCACCATATGCGAAAGAAAGCTAATAACACAAAGTTTGGTACTAAATTCTTGGAGAGGGAATCAAGAATGCGTACTGTTCGTCAAAAAACCTTCCTCTGAACAAACTGTAATCTAAATTTCAAACCGCCAATCCTTAATATTTTTATATGAACATATTCAACTTCGATTTCATTCGGAGCAGGAATCATGAAGTATAAATATGTACCCTCTAGGTTCCGACAGCTCACACTTTGCCTGGTCATCTGGGTTCGTGCAATGATTTCGAAATTGAAGTCCATCTGCCATTGCGTAATTAAGGAAGTCAAGTCACATCATTACCAGGTGGTAATTCCACTGGTTACCAACTAAGGATAATAACGAAAGGATGGATCGATCTGCTCAAAAGCATTGGTGTTCATCGATGACAGCGGTCAATGGTGGGACTCAATCCAGCTCAGTTTGGACAACCCCTAACCTTGCAACAACGGGATCCGGTTGACTTTGCTACCTTACAGCATCATCTGCTCAAACAGGAAAAAGAACGGGGGCTAATGCAGGACTGGCTGCAAAACAGTAAGTTGGCGAAGCACCCAGAAGAAAGGTTTCGAGTGCAATAAAGCCACTGACTGTGACACTGAGCCATATCGCACACCGTTTCCAACCAATGCTTTTAGGGATCATGTGGGCCCCAACCCGGTAGTCAAACCGCAAATACACGAGCTAGTCCATCAGTTAAAGCCTTCGTGCTTCTTACCCGTATTATCGATTGGTCACCGCGAACCACCTTCCAACCTCTAACTGTCTTGAAAAAGACGGCTCGTGGCAAATATTCCTTGGGTATGTGCAAAAAATGTCTCAACCACATCAACCTACTCTGATAAAATGCCTGTTGTAAAGTCTGAACTGTAGCACCGTTGTGAATAGCTGAACTCACAGGTCTGAGTATTCTTGTACTGTTCCCTCTCTTTGTGTATGCACGTGAGCGTGCACGTGCTTGTCCCATTAGGTGACTTCGCTGTATCGAGCGAGAAATTGTTCAGTTCATATTAGCTCTTTCTGTTTCTTGACCCTGTGAGTTATTCGCAAATTTCTGTCACCATATTCGACCAGTGCTAAGAAGACAACGATGTTCAAACATCGAAATTATTCACATATCTGCTCTCAACGACCATGTTTCGAAACCGTAGAGTAATACCCACCTAACGGCTGCCGCGTATACCTGACCTTTGGTCGATAACCGGGTGTCACTCGACGCAACAGATGCCTGAAGTTGGTGAATGCCAGGGGGTCTTCTGTATGTGCGAAGATACTTCTTCCGATGTACGACCACCAGGTGAGATACAACTACGCATGCAACTAAATCTGTCCACCTCACCCAGTTAGTTGTTGACCTGCAAGAACAAGGTTCGGTTTTGAGCTAATCCGGTCCTGCGACAGCACTTTACACTTCAAAGGTACGGGACGCATGCCAAACATGCCCACACTATCGTTCGGACGAGCGAGAAAAACTTGAAAATTATTTACATCTTCACTCAATAGCATGACATTGTCCGCATATTCCAAGTCAGACAGTTTCCAGTCTGATCAAATATCAATGCCACTATTCCCACATGAGGATAGGACTATCTCCACAACCATTTCAATTACAAAGTTAGACAGGAAAAGTGGGAGGGACAACCCAGACGAACATCACTGTTCGTGATGAACTCGAGTGAAAGATCGCCGCAAGCATAAACTCGGCTTTGGCTGCTCGCATAGAGTGATTGGATAAGTTGAACGAATTTCTCTGATACAGCCCTCAACGAGAGGTAGCGCCTAAGTACTGTACGATCGACTGAGTCGAACGCAGCTGTCAAATCTAGGAAGACAGAAATCGTGAGCACACGGAACATATGTCTATGTTCTAAGAACTATCGCAAAGTGAAAATTTAGTCAATACAACCCCAACCGGGATGGAAACCAGCTTGATTCTCACGCATACACCTATCGCAAGTACTAGATAATCGGTAGACGATAATGTCAGCAAGCAGCTTGGATGTGATGCTTATCAAACCAATTCCTCTGTGGTTTTCACATGAGGATTTACCACCCTTCTTGTAAATCGGTACACTCATTGATTCACACCGGTCCTTAAGAATCTCTATGCCTAGGGCAGCTTGTTGCTCTGGTTGGATAAGTGTACGGAAATTGAAGGCAACTAAGTGAAGTGAACGCTTAGGTTTAAGTTACGGTTGCATACTATTTCTTTCCTTCCTTTATTGTTGCCATCAGATAAACCTATCGAGCTGCAATACTTCGTGACTTCGTGCGTGGTCCCTACATCGGAAGAACGGAAATTAGAAAGGTTTCCTGCACAAAGGATGCCAGAGGTATCCGGACCCTTGATACTTCGCGGTTATCCACACCGTAGAAGGGGTTTTTCTTTGGGAGCCCCAGTCGGAGCCTTTCACTCAAAATTCTTACCCATTAGACAGTGGGGCATTAACCCAGCACAAGAATTCAGAGTAAGCCTGTACTTATCACCATCTACCCTGCTCCAAGTAATGGATAGTGTGGTTCTGTTTATCCTGCGCGACGAATCAGGCACTATGGAATTCATTGTATTTGTGCTATTCATTAGGATTTTTGGGCGAAGACTGCTAGTGAATCCAGCCACGAAGCAGAATAATTAGGGTTCCCAAACAAAGTCTTTGGTTCCGACAAGAACTTGTCCGCAAGGCAACTGAGTGGTTGACTAGAAGCTCATCTACTTGGATCGATTACTCTTCATTTCATTTTTCCTATTGAGTTTCCAGTTCAAATCAATCCCCAACCTGAAGGGTCGGAAAACTACTTCGTCCTGCTTCTGTCCATTGGAACACCCATTGCATTGGTAGGTGATCTAATCTTCGCCGCAGTGTTTTGTCTAGTGCACCATCCGACGCACCTACAAGTGAATGAGTGTGTCATCGAGTTACCTAGCCACTTTGCTTAAACTGGGCTTCACGGGCCATTTTTTCTACTCGCTCTTTGTACGTTGCTTGTTTTTTCGGTTGCCGCATTTGGAGTTGACCGAAACTTTCTGTTGATTATTTCTTCGAGAACTTCGAATGTCTTTTACATAAACCCGATTCCGTGGCTTTGTGCACTTCTTTCCCACACAGGTCAATGTCCCATTTGAATTCTGTAAGTTTTATTTTCGTATAATGCACTTCCTGAAGTGGCTCCTGGCAGATCATTTTTTTTAGGTCAGAAGGCAAGTATATTTTGCTCGGGGAATTTTGCGAACGACCAAAGTATTCTCTTTCAACTAAAGCGTTTCGTTTCTTCTATAGGTTAGACGATGAATAAGGTTTAAGTGATCTCTTACCGTCCACTCGTATACACTGGGTCCACTTCGTAAATTAAACAGACAGCCATGCTACTGAAGATCTGGGACAACCAAATGTTCCCAGGTTGCGAAGTAGAAGAGACCGTGGGATCGAATCAAATGCCAATGGATTGTCTGGAAAGGTGTAACGTACGGATTTCGCCGATGCATTCAAGGACTTACAAATGTGGTGAATGAGGGAGGCGACAGCATCCAAAGTGGACCTGTTAGATTTATAGGCAAACTGAAAAGGGTCGTCAGGAGGATACACAGAAGCAAGCAGGCGCTTAAGTATAACACGCTTCGTCAGTTTAAGACCAGATCTTAAGGCGATGGGTTGGAAACGTTTTGCTAAAGCAGTATAACTGCCAGATTTTGGGATGGGAATAATAGTGAAGGGTCTCCAGCAGTCAGAGATAGAAGGCAACCTTAATGATGAGTTAATCAGAAAAGTAAATGCATCGGTCTGAGGCATAGCACCATGCATTAAAACAGCGGAGGACAAAATGTCAGGACCAACCCCTGTGGTAATTTTAGAGGTGCAGAGAAGGTCGAGCACCTCCTCCCTACAGAAACTTGTAACTGTCATATCATCACCATGTCCACATATGACCCGGGTATAAGTGGATGCATGGATGAAACCATGACTGATGCTGTCGACATCCGCAGAAGATTTCGCATGTTTCTTTTACTTCTCACACAACAGTCAAATGCTTTGCCATAGGATTCGATTGTTGTTACCACTCAACAGTTGGCTGGCGAATGTAGTGTAGATGCGTTTGATTTCAGCTTTCATTAGATTGGAAATATACCGCACGCCTGAGTTATTACGGGAATTGCAGAAGTGCTCCTTGTGTCTTCTTAGAGATTTTAATTTCTGGGTGGGGATTCGGCTATTTGAGACGAATAGTGTTTCTAAGGGACAGCAGATATCAACGATCGCGTTGGCCATCCGTGTGAAAAGCCTGACATTGTCATTGGTCAGGGGTTCAAAAGAGAAACAGGCAGATGCGAGTGAAAGGGGATTCTGAAGAAGAAGAATAAGACTGTTGTGTGAAAAGTAATGGAGACGAAAGCGGATTTGATTTGTTTGTGCCCTGCATAAATCCAATGGAAAGGACGTACCATAAGACCCAGAGTCCAGCACGCGAGAGAGGATAATCAGGAACTATGATCCTGAAACCTGGGATGGTACAGAACCACATGAGGTCAGGACAGGTTAGGTGTGTTAACGAGCCCGGTGACACGGAATTAGTATCTACCGCCAAAGTCAATCATGAGTATGGATGGACTATCATATTTACACTCATAACAACTCAAGAGTCAATTGGTCGCGAAAATCACGAAGAAGTCCGTAAAAACCACTGCTGATAAGCGATTCGTCAGATTATCATGGGAAAACAGCAAACGCGACTGAACGCATTTCAGGACCGCATTATGCGAAATGGGGTTGACTACTACGGATATTGTAAGTAGACAAAATCCAATTAACTGGAGTTACCTGCCGAGACAGAGAAGGCAAAAAGGGGCCGTCACAAAAGTGACCCCCTCTCAAGGGTAAATTTTTACACTAGGTCTGCACGCCCCGTAGTAGGGAAAAACAAACGTGTCGCCTGGACATCCACCATGTAGACAAGCCTCAATGGACTTGAGTGAATGGGTTAGTCGCTGTGCTCACTTCCGCACTGGGACTGCCGCACAAATGGATGAAGTCAGCCGAACGGCATGGTTCGCTCAGACGCCAACCACATGCGTGTGACGTTTAGAGCTTGCCTGTATGGGTTAGGAAACCGAACCACTCACTGAATATCGACCAGGAGTCGTTCAGCTGAGACAGGAATTTACAGGCATCACGGACAACGAGAATTTCGGTCGGCCAACGGAGGGCAGCAACAAAGCTGCACCACAACGGATACTGGAAGGTAATCGCTCATGTCAGATCGGCGTAATTCATTTCATTATGAAGCCCGTACAGAAATCGTGTTTGGAACGGAACAAATCAACTAACAGAAGATCACGATAACTCTGAAGCAATGATATAAAATATCACTGGTGGACAGAAAATACGACCTGATTCAAGGGTATTTTGTAGGCTATTCTGTGACGATCACATACTGGATCGTCATTATACGACCATATTATGGGAAGCGTTGGCTTAAGCGCAAAGACAAGTCAGCAGACGGAAGGGTGACTGAATAGTTTACGCGACCGGACAAGGTTAGGAGCTTAGATGTTTTTTCAAGGAAGTTATGAATCTAAATAAATGATTCCCCGCAACCAGGCAAATAGCCAAAGTTTCATGAAAACTAATACGCATGTTTTTATATTAAATTATTATCATTGAGGGAGGTACTATCTACTTCAGCTAACAATGCTCGAAAACAAGCATTGTCGGAGAAGACAGCAGTTATTCGACGTTTTGCTTGCCGTGAGTAGCTTCTCTAATTTGACTACTAAGCAAAATTCTGTGTCTGCCTCATTGGAGTTAGAATAAACCGACGATTTACAAGACGATATCAAGGAAGATACTTTCTCTGCTTTTGCACTTTACAACAAAAAAACTACGGGTATTTATGTAAAGAGATTTTCTAATTCCAATACGTGGCCAGAATGTTGGCAGGAACCCTGCGTAAACGAAGGCGTTGGCTTCAGAAGAACCTGTCGGGAGCACAAAAGCTGCACTATGAGTGGTAGTGTCCATTAGCTCACTATTCAGTTGGAATTATGAACAAAAAACAACGTAGTCAACAGGCCGTCCGATTATCTTTCATATGATTATATTCTACCTCACATGATGAAAAGGAAAGAATGAATGTCATTCAATTTCATACACAATTTCATACATGAATGTTACCGGATACGAGCGAAAATTTGGATAGGTAAATATTTTAGTGATTATCAATGAACCGCTAACCAAAAACGTTCTTGAGTAATATATTACAGACTCCTCACAGTGGGGTCCACTCAATCTTGCAGCACACCGGCAAACAAAGGTACTGATCTGCAAACTATCTATAGTTACTTACTACTTTGCATAAACCTAGTGAAACTGAAAACACGACGTAAAAAACAACAAAGGAGGGAAGAAGAGGTGCTAGTGTAGATTTCACCACATATCAACCCGTCCAGACTATCGCATTACGTCACCAACCGTATACCAAACCAATGGAACCTCACTGTGTACTGTACTGCCTGACTGCCCAACGCGAAGCACGGGGTTTCATAGCGCACCCATTGATCCAAGACCGTAAGAATCATAACTTGATAGAAGAACAATAAGAGAAGAAGGAGAGAAAATACATCATGGGGTTTACCGCGCACGCACCCTCCTCCAGGCCGCATTTTCACATCACCGATTGGCCATTGTGACCTATGCATTCTTGACGAACCATGGACCGGGCTTGACATCATCACAACGAGACTGAACGTTGAGTTGGTGTGATGGCATGCCTCCGAGACTCAGAGCTATGGAGGGCGGATTTCCTAAGCCATCTTAAGGTTCAGTCATGCTTTACAGGCCAATAAGTGGAGACCAGAGGAAGTTCAGTCTCATAAAATCGGTTGTTTGGGCAACATTTTACCCTGGACTAGCAACTCGGTCCTCTATTGACGTTATACTACTCGGATGAATCTTGGGTCGGCAAGGCAGCAAAATGCAACATGGCGCTAAAATACCCTTGGAAAATAGTGACCGGTAGTGCAGTTCATACGCATTTTGATCATTTCAGATGAGACCCAAAGCTCATCAAAAGTTTCGATATAGCCGGTGGCTTAGAAATCCACTTCGCACTCCTCTGATTATGTACATTGTTTGGGAGGTTGGTAAGGAGCTTTGACTTTTTTGTAAGCGTATGGCTAAAGAAACTTCGCAGTGTTTTGTGGAGAGGACGTTTGCCAGGCGAAAACCCACTGCGTTCTAGACGTTACTGTTGTTTGTATCTAGTCATCTATTCAGTGAGTATGATTCCACCTTACTTATAAGTAACCACCGACATGGTGGCAACTCGTCTATCCGTAGCCTAGGGACACACCGGGTGGCATACAGTTCTCCTCTCCCAATATGCAGAAGACCAGAAAATGTGTTGCTAAGTCGTTACTCCGGCCAGCCTCAGCTAATCAGACAAGACAAAATCTATAGAGGCATGGATGACCTCGACTAAAGAGAGCTGCAGCGCACAAAACGCGTCACCATTTTTCACCGGATTGTTGGAGTGACAATGGTCTGCATGCGAGCCAACAGATCCCTGTTCTTGCCATTTGATATGCTTGTTTGTGTGACAACATTATCTACTGAGTGTGAATACGGCTGAAAGGACACAAGTCCTAGTCTAGACGGTACGTGGCAACATCAGTGATAACCGGCAATCACAACCGAGAGACTTGGAGCAATAAGGACCTGGACAGCTTACTAATAAGTTGATTGCGCTGACCAGATGGATTGATCAAAGAACCAAATGATGTAAATCAGGAGTTTGTCAAGGAAATTTGGAAAACGCAATGTTGTGACGGGTTTGGACAGCATTCGGAGGATTTTACTGGATAAATGGCCGTAGTAAGGGATGACGAACATTCTCACATTCACAAGCGCTATTCAGCATACGGATGAGGCCTGTCTTATTCCGAAACCTCACTCACGCCCAGGGAAATGAATGTCAGCCAATCATCGCTAGCATCAGTTATCTAGTGAAATGCACTTAGTGCGAGCTAAATCGGCTGTAGGATTTCGGTCAAAAACCGAGTTATCAGGTTTTCAAACTTGCTTGATAATTTCTCAGTAAGATGTGATAGCTCCTCAAATCAACCCCAAAATGACAAAAATAAAATTTTGTGAACTTGTTTGTACCAGCCGTCGCTAGCGTATATAATATACCAGGTCTCCGTAGCGAACGATAATGATACAACTTGAGGGTAAATAACTGAAAAAAATGGACGAAAACAAAGGTGCCGTTTGTGTAAGAAAGAGATTCGGTCTACTTAAATCAACATGCGTGTCATTCTAATGATCCCGAAAGCGAACTAGAGACACAGAGTAATACCTAATATGTGATACTGGGCTGCATTGTGTAGGCTCACAATTGGAATGACCGCACTGAGTAGTCAGCAAGATGAAAATCGGGAATTTCGACTATACAGTTTCATTTACATGGTCGCATGTACGTTGTGGCTGAAGTCATTTTGACAAATAGATCGTAACAAATGTTTACATTCAAGGCTTGAATAAGTGAGGGAATATGATGCTCTATTGGAAAGTTCAACAGCATATATTGTACCATATTTCGCACCGGCTCTAGTATAGTTGAGAGCGAACAAGACCAAGGTCTGAGTACGAAGTGCCGGAAAAAATTCTGTGCAAACGCATTGAATTCTGCAATTGTTTACTACATCCCAGGGCATGTTTAGTGGAGGAGATAAGTCCCATAGACGGGGAAGGGCTAGTAATCATGACTCTGAGACCTGTAGCCGGGTAGAACTACGCGAGGTTTAAATATGCCACTTGTGATGCTAAGCCCGATGGCAACAAATTTCTGTATGCCACCAAAATGAACAGCGGTACCGAGAACTCTAATCCACTTGGTCATCGCCGGTCATTCTCGACTCCAATGCCTAAGGCATACTCACAAAACTAGGTCATATAAGGCTAAACCAGAAGGAAAACCAGGGATCTATTAACCTCTGGGAGCAGTGATGAGAACTCCGGGGAAACGACACAGAAATGAAAGACCGTGGAGTGTCAAATTGCATTGGTTCCTCCAGCTGAGCACGGAGAGGGTAGAAGAATCTAGTTTTCTAGAACCGAATATCAAACACTATGCAGGTAAGTACGCAACAAAGACGTGCTAATAAACAAATCCAGAAAGAAAGAGTACTGACCTCCATCGACGACTTCCGTCGCTTCAACAGCTTGGGCAATCACCTGATCAGAAATCAAGTCACCAAGGTCAGCGCACGTCGCCTGTTCGGCAAGTCTTTTGCGCTTACGAATAGCTGCCAGTTGTCGTCTGCTGCGCCTGGTCAAAAGACTTAATTCTTTTGGATACCTGTATGGTATGATGAGAAACATTAGAGAATCCAATTTTCCGATCAAGCAACTCGAAGCTGACATAAATAACCACGAGAAAATATTGACATTGGTGAAAAAGATGGTGAAAGAATTGCACTGCTTGTAAGCACTAGTGTATTTTGTAACTGCATGTGGTAAAAAAAGATGATCGTGCCTCGCTCCACGTCTTGTGAAAACGGATATCAACTTATTATATTCAATTCTACGGGATTTGGGCATCGTAATTCTACAAAAAGCTACGCAAGAGATCAGTAAAACCATGGATGACAAAAGAACTCACAATAAATTGGTAGCGTTTAAATTAGGTCCCAAGATTAACTGCAAAATCGGTCACAATGTGAAGGACCGGAAGTAAACAAAACTCACTGTAACAGAGTTCATAATTCCATGTAAGCTATTTTTGATACAATGCATGCGATATCCCTGACCGTAAACTGCAAAAATACATCCCAGTGATACTGAATTTATGTGGAATTCAGATAACCGATATTCATTCCGCTATCAGATCCATAATATATCCTAGACCAGCAAAATTATTGTGTTGTAAGACTGCTGCATCCTTCGAGACACCATCAACTTCTATAATCATTATCAGTCACCTAAATCGAACCTCTGGCTTTAAAAGTTAAGCCATGCACCAGCGGCCAAACCCGACATCATCATCGCCGTCGTTCAGCGTTAAACAGCAAGGCAAGTCTCAATGACTGCTGCCTTTTCTCTAGAGTAACATTTTTCTATAGAAAGAGTGAATACCAAAGGGGAACAGGGAGTGGACCTACACAGGCGGCAAAAGATAAGATGCTGCCATAGCCAACACACGGAACACAGTCTAACTACGAACGTACTATCTCAATCATTCTGATTTGATAGAAAATAACAACACGATCGCCACTGTTCACGGTTCACCACTATAACCTTCAATGTCTCCAGCCATCTAGTTGACGGGCCTTTCGGACCCCAACCACAAAGACGTGAGACACCTACTTTATCTAAGTCCGCTGTCCATTTTCTCATTCCATGTTGCCACGTCATTTGCTGACCTCGACACATATTTTTCCACTCCGTCAGATGAACGCGAAATAGGGCACATTACGGTAGACGACTGTTCACCAAACGCAACACGTGACCCGACCAAAGTGGTCTACTGAGCTTCATACGCTCAGATAAGGTACTCTCAGAAACGGCACCTAGTGCTAGATTCCTAACCTCCACATTAATCACCCTGTCACTCCATCCAATCTTAGCCATATTACGTAGACGTGGATGGTCGAAAACCTTCAACCGACGAACATCGCCCACACGCAAACTCCACGTCTCGCAACCGTACAACGGAACTGAGCGCACTGTGGCACAGTACACACGACCTTTCAACTTCAGCGAAATATCAGGTGGGCGCCAAAAGTATTTCAGTACAGCAGACACCTTCCACTTCCGTTAGGGGGTCAAGAATTCAAAGCTCCAGACGTTGGACTAAATACGTTAGCGTGCGGCCCGCTAAACTGTCATGAAGTGCTCTACCCAACGGTCTACCATGGATGAGCTCTCCAGCCCTATCGCACACGACTTCACTAATCGAAGTTCGCCGCCCACCGCCGTCGCGTATAAGCTTAAACAGTCTTTGATTGTTGCCTGAAGTGGACTCTCCCTCCATCTCTTCGGCTACCTTAACCCACCAGTTTTCGCGGCCATTCTTAAGGCTTATCGTCAACTGACGCTGCAACCGCCGACGCATCTTATTCACTTCCTTGCAGTTAGGGAGCTGGCATTTTTGCCCCATTAGATCCAGCGTCCCTTGAGAGATCCATTGTCTTTCATGAACGCTAAACCTAGGACCACAAGCGAAATCTGCTGACAAATGCATAGCCTGCTTAATTTGATTCCACTGCCCGTCGAAGTTCTTAGTTTCTCGGATAGTTTCTGTTCGTAGCTGTTGCGAACAGCCGAATCAGACAGACGTTCGACAGCCAATCGGATTTGTGGCCTGCGTTGATGGCCATTCAGCTACAGCAAAAATCGCATTAAAACTAACGCATGGTCCGATTCGACGTACGTGGTCCAGTATGATCTACAGTTCTGGACAGAACCGCGCCAACGGTAGCTAACTGCGACATGGTCAATCTGACTCAAAGTACCTGTCGAGTTAGAGCGCCATGTCGCTGTGCGACGCGAACTGTGTCGGAAATTTGTACTAGATAGGAATAAATGATTATCTGCAGAGAATTGGAGAAGTCTTTCTCCGTTGTCTGTTCGCTGTGCAGGCCCACTTAAACAGGACTCCGATGCACTAAGTTTTCCGACTTGTGCATTAAAATCACTTGCTACCACTACAATGTCAGAGCGTTTGCTCTTCCGAACAAGAGTGACGAGGTTATCGTAAAATTCGTCTTTCTCCATATCAGTGCTGCAGTCTGTGGGAGCGTATGCCGAGATAACAAATAAACTACGCTTAACACTACTATCCTTCCGGACACTCACCGATCCCTGCAGTCTCATGGCAAACAAGCGACTGTTGACTGAGATCCAGTCTAAAAGGGCTGCTTCAGCCTTCTCACTCAAGACTATTCCTACACCACGTTGACCCACAGCTTGAGCTGCTTCGTCTCCTGAAGTGCGAAGAAATTATCTTCACGAGACGTTTGGCGCAGTTAGTTGAATTACTCTACTCTACTCGAATCCTGAATTCGTGTTTCACTCACACAGCAGACATCAATCGGAAGTGAGTCCATTGTCAGAGCCAAACACGCCTATTGGCCAGCCTGCATTAAAGTGCGCACATTGAAGGAACCCAGATTCAGAGGTTGACGAGGCTTGAGAAAATGTGAGCTAACAGACTGAAAACCATCTACTACACTACTTGACAATAAACCGTTGCGAGTATCGGGCGTGTTATCAATGGGGATACTATGGGTAGGCAGAAGGGGCAAACAGATTGGGTTGGAGACAGAAGAGACAAGTTGAATAAAAGAGAGGCACGGTAAATCATGATGAAGTTAACAAGGCTAAAAACCATGGGCTGGGGCCTGCCAAGACAGGCGCTTCTGAAAGAACAGAAGAGGTCTGCGGTATGGCTCAACAGTTACGAAGAGAATCCAGAAGAACAGCAGGAGAGCATAGATTCTTGGTCTGTTTTTAATTCTGCCGAAGGGGAGACGAGTTCACAGGGAGCCACTGGAAACCATGCGCTTATGCCTTTCATCCGGTAACTGTCAACGAGGAGATCAGCGGTACGCCTACCGAAACACAGCCGACGGCACAGGCACAATGAGACTGAGTCATCTCACTGAGTACCAACCACCAAATGACATCGAGTTGTGACTGAACGATAAGACAGCAGAGCGGTAAACTGAAGGAAGCATAAAGTGAGTTTGCGGTTTTCACGAAGCGACTTTAGCGGCCGCAGGATGGAAACCAACTAACAAGGCGAACGAACCAGGCGATGATTTGGAAAGCCGACGAAATACATGACAGTCAGAAAGACCTGGGTATCTATGCCTTGTTTTCATAAATGTGATTTGCCTGCTCTTATAAATCCAGATCTGTGTCGGCCTGACTTGAGCTAGAGGGAACAAACGGTTATCGGCAACAATAGACACGCTTGATGATAGGGGATTCGAGACAGAAAAGACTGGCAGTTTTTGAGATAACTGTTATCAAAGCATTCGTATTCTTTATCAGTTGTAATAATATACAATTTACCAGGAATCTGGATCGTACAACTTGTCCATCGGTCGACCAGAGGACCACTGAGTGATTTCCTTACGTGCCAAAATAAGGTGCAGAGTGGAAATGGGACCATCCTTGGGTTTATTTTCTTCTGATTCATTCGCATCCGTAATGCCACGAGCGAACTCGATTCCTTCTTGTACCTCAGGTAGTGGGTGATAAAACGGACCCGATCGAAAAGCGTACTCAATAAGGGCCTTGGTCTTGAACTGAATAAAGGAACCCGGATGTGAGCGACGTAGGAAAAAAATTTTGACTAATTCCCGTTCTAAACCTTGTTGTAATTATGATTAAAAAAAACAAATTAGAGAAACAACCCAAAGCAGAATTGGCTCAAAGGAACATGCAATGAGCAACACATCTTGATAGGAAAGAGAAAGCTCCGTGGCAAAGACTTGGGAAAACAATCGAACGTTATTGAAAACACGACTATCGATGAAACTGCTGAAATACACCTTTTAAAATAGGAAAATCTTACAAATCCACAAGTTCAACTTGAGGATTGTCGCCTGAGGTAGAACAAAGCATTCGATGGAATTTCTCGGAACTTGGTACTCCTCCGAAAGATCGATAAACAGACACGTCGATCTTGACCACGTATATCTATTAATCCGATCAAAGGACCACTCAGCACAAACCAGTAAAAACGGACGCCGATCAAGGCCACATGTCAACAGTAGACGAATGTCAACAAACCAACTAGACAACGTCTCTACTCTACCACTTCACTCAGAGCAACCAATCAACACCGACTAAAGACCAGGTGATCCATTTAGATGGCCAACGACAACCAGACGCTCGTCACAAAATGTTGGCACTGATGATGTCACTTTGGCTGGTGATGAAACGTTTGCAATCAAACTACCCAGCTCAGAGAACAAACCAATACCATCCTGTTGAACCCGCCCCACGAGAAATTTCGGGCGTCCAATGCTCACAGCCGCTCGTCGGTAGGGAACCTTTGCATGTCGACAAGTTACCAATCGCGAACAGCTATATTTTCCGTATAAATGTCTGCGAGCCAACGTCTTACCAACTAGCGTTAACCACCCACCACCCATGAACCATCCAGAGGCGTTGAAAGTCACGAGAATTCAGTAGACTCATGGCGCTCATGATGATTTGGGATGCACGCAAAAGGCTACAGAAGCACGCGAAGATGAATGAAGGGGAGAAAGAACAATCCAAATCCGTAATAGGCAAACAGAGAATAAGACAAATTGAGGCAGCCACAGATAGTCGTATATAAAGCACTGAGGCTAGAAAGGGGGGCTCACTCGCTCAAAAGATGGACATAAACTAAGGAAACTACAGTGCGACGCATGAATCGAAAATTCGCCTCACCGGGCTACCACCGAGGAAGAAGAAGTACAACTAATTAAAGGTCTAAACTTCAATGTTGGAGACGCCAATAAGGAGCACCCGGCTGAATCAGAATATATTCAAGATCACCGGAAGCTCTGACGAAACAAAACGACAAACCCGACACTCCGTCGTCCGGGCTTTCACGCGAAACCAGGAGAAAGAGCACCACGAAAACTGGAAGAAGAACCGAATATAATTACTCCTCCGGCTGACAAGGGACGGGTCACAGTAAATATGGATAAAATATAGTTTACACATTTTTATATATTTCTTCGAAGTGCTTGTTCAGGAGAACATCGGACACCGCAGACCATGAGTCTACGATAGAAACCTCACAGTAAACCCACGCATGACCAGTAATGTCGTGCGCGCTAGATATCCTCCGAATTAGAACCAAGATCTCGGACAAGAGTTTAGTCAGCTCTATGAGTAACTTCTCACAGTGAGTTGTGATTTTCAGGCGGTGACCTCATTATAACGAGCAAACGAATCTGTGACGTGCCAATCTCAAAATTACACGCATGCTGGCCAGATCATACAAAAGATACGCGTTTCTGGGTAACTCCGGATAATTCAGACGCGATTCTCATTAGTTTTGATATAATTCTGAATCAATGTGATAAGTGCTATAGCCCACTTACAGCCGTTTCATTTCCCAATACTTCCAACACATCTGTCCTTGCTCGTTAAAAAGAATACTGCTTTTTGAATGAAGCAACCTGCAAAACCTGTAGCGAAGTAGATCATTACCATTCACAGGCTGACGCCCAAGTAAGCCCCACCGGCGACACACCATTCGGTGTTCGCAGTCACAAATCCGAACTTCTTATCCCGAACAGCCACTCATACTATTATCAACACATTCCTCCCCTGATCATCCGGCCACTCACCAGTTCACTTACGCCCTAATGACAAGCAAAGACATGAAAGGACAAGGTGAT